>JAVQJG010062358.1:0-37432 GCA_036024015.1 Craterocephalus amniculus | reverse complement strand
AGATAGATAGATAGATAGATAGATAGATAGATAGATAGATAGATAGATAGATAGATAGATAGATAGATAGATAGATAGATAGATAGATAGATAGAAAGATAGATAGATAGATGAACTTTTAATTTAGACTCCAACAAAGGCGCTTCACAAAATCCAAACCTTGTCAGCACACTACTTTTTTTTTTCAGACACAATACTTTTACCAGTCTCATTTAATCTACATTTTCTGCCAAGATTCACATCTGTCAGAGCGAAAGAGTTCATGTCATGATGACACATTACTCTGCCAGGTCAAGACGAAAAGTCATCAGGGTTGCACGAGGATCAGCACCCAGTGACTCTACAAATTTAACTGAGCTCCTGGTTTTCACACTTGTCTTTCTGGTTGTGGAGAGTCATAGCTGAGCACTTGCTGATGGATATGAGTTTAAATCTTTTACAAAAGCACTTTTATTCTTTTTTTAGTGGGCCAGTAACTCATGTTTGTTCTCTAAATACCACATTTTGTATGAATGTGGAACAATATCGGTATATTTTGACAGTAAATGGTTAAGACCCACTGGATCTTAAAAGTTTTAATGTTTGTGTTATTCCTGTCATTGCTCATTTGTAATTATACATCATTTTTGTCGTAAAAACGAACAGTGATGGATTTTTTTATGGTCTTTGTTGGTCAGCATATGAACACAACATATAATCAAATTCTTGCACTGTGAATGGTTTACTATTGGATGTGACTCTTGGGTATGCTTTTGGTTGGAGGGACATTGAAAAACACTTTCAGATGGCAGGGTCGGAAATACAGTGTGTTTTTCACACCCTGGTTTTTGACATATTTCTCTGGCACAAACATGACAAACATCAATAAATGATGCAGTAGTACACATACTGTGCCGTGTTACTTGCAGTGCACATCCTTATAATTCAGGGTTTGATCCCCTCTATCTGCTTTTGGAATGATCAAAACCCTGAAAAATAACATAATAAAACGATCACAAGAAGCATAACAAATATATTTTATCAACTTATCTAGACTTGGCTCCCACTTATAGTTAAGAAAATGAAACCACTATTGTATTCAATTGTATATTTTCCCAAAATGTCAAACTGCTTTGTCAAGTAAAGATTCAATGTCCCAATCACACACCCATGAATAAGCTTGTCTTTTTTAGATGTGTGATATTGATTTAAAAAGGGAGATTAAGAGCAAGGTCAAGCTTATCTTAGTGTACTGCAGGTCACTTGAAGAACATACACTACAAAGCAGGGATGATGGAGGTTGTAGTGATGTTGACATACCATCTATTCTGGGTTAGCTAAAACGTGTTTAGAGATTTAATTGTACAGCATTTCCTAAATCGTTGGAAATGTGGAAATGGTCAACCCTGATGCAAGTTTCTTTATTCCCTTACCTCATATTGTGTTGAGTCGATAACCAGGATGAGTCTGTGGTCACATTGATCTCACAGCTGTAGTTCAGACATCATTTCTCACCCACAGCCGCAGTAGAGCTGAGCAGCAGTGAAATGGAAAAGAAAAGAAAAAAAACGCAAACACTAAACAATATGTAAAACAGTGATGGATGCTTTTGTATTTTGTTACTGTTTGTTGGCTGTCAGTCCTCTCAAAGTGCATTCTTCTGTTTCTCTCTCTCTCTTTTCAAAGGCACTGGATGATGTCATTGTGCGCTGACGCTCAACATGCCCCTACGTTCGACAGGAGCAGCCTGGATGTTGAGTCCTGCTCACCTCCCCCCCTACCCAGAAAAGCTATTTGCCATTCCAGCTTTCAATACAACAGATAACAGATTTGAAATTTTGGTCCAACCAAAAGTATTTGGTTCACGAGAGCATGCGAAGTACACCCATCTGGTCTTAACTTTAATGCTTTTTTCTTAACTGGCTTTGCACCAGCTGCTTAATATCAGCGGTTACAAAAATAGGTTTTAGTAATTTTAGCACAGTCGGTGTCATTTGCAAGTTCTATAATTCTCTGTTTCTGCACAGGATCTTGATGCATTGCCAGCATAATGGCTAATTTGTCCGAGGCATCATCATTCAAATTATGTTTTGACAAGACAGACTCAATGTGATCATTACTCTAATAGCTTTTATGAAAATGCCCCGATGTCCCCTCTCTCTTGTAGAGAATTTAACTAGGTGTGTGTGTCTTAGCCTTTCTGCACAGGACCGTATCGTCTATCAGCGTCACATTGTCATATTGTCCAGCTTGTAGTTCCTTTGCTTGACAATATGACCCCGACCTCTGTGATACAGAACTGCACCAACTGCAGCCAAGTTTTCCTGCCACAGCTAAACGCGGTCAAGGCCGTGGTTTTGGGAATGGTTCTTGGCATTTTCATCCTGTTTGGAGTTGTTGGAAACATCCTGGTAATCCTCTCCGTGGTTTGTCATCGACACCTGCGGACAGTCACATACTATTTCATAGTTAACCTGGCAATAGCGGACTTGCTGCTGAGCTCCACAGTATTACCCTTCTCTGCCATCTTTGAAATCCTGGATCGTTGGGTGTTTGGACGAGTTTTTTGTAATGTCTGGGCAGCGTTGGATGTGCTCTGCTGCACAGCCTCCATCATGAGCCTGTGCGTGATCTCTGTGGACCGCTACATTGGAGTTAGTTATCCTCTGCGGTACCCAGCTATAGTGACAAAACGCAGGGCTCTACTGGCTGTGATGCTGCTGTGGGTGCTGTCCATCATTATATCTATTGGACCTTTGTTCGGGTGGAAAGAGCCAGCTCCAGAGGACGAGTCCATCTGCAAGATCACAGAGGAGCCGGGGTATGCAATCTTCTCCGCCGTGGGCTCCTTCTACCTCCCTCTGGTCATCATTCTAGTCATGTACTGCCGGGTTTACGTGGTAGCTCGCAGAGAGAGCCGGGGCCTCAGAGAAGGCCACAAGACAGAGAAGTCAGACTCCGAACAAGTAATTCTCAGGATACACCGCGGAAACACAACCGCATCAGAGGACGAGGCCCTTCGCAGCCGCACACATTTCGCGCTGCGACTGCTCAAGTTCTCACGGGAGAAGAAGGCTGCCAAGACCTTAGGCATCGTGGTTGGCTGCTTTGTGCTGTGCTGGTTGCCCTTTTTCCTGGTGCTGCCCATTGGTGAGTATTCACATGTTTATCTTTCATGTGATTCCTTATTTTCTGAGCCAAATGATGTACAAGAATTGTCCAAGCTCATGACCAATAATTTAGAAGTAAATGTACTTAGAATGACAGATGGTATATTATTTACATTGGATCAGCTTTTGTGTTATTTGTGTCTTCAAATCTGACATCAGTGACACCATGTATGAATTGTGTGAATGATGCCCAAGAGCAGCAGATCACCAATGACGGGCCCATTGTCTGTTCAGAGGTCTCTAGATTTGCAGGTTCTGTGTTCAATCCTACACCCAAAATTCTTGCCATATTTGTTGACTATAATGAGCTCAAAGCTGACTGACTTTTTGAGTTTTTACAAAAAACAAAGCAAAGTATGTTAATACTTGTCCACAGTATTCCGAATTCAGCTGGCTACCTGGGATATTGGCATATCTTTGATCTAAAACCGGGGGACAGCTGCACTGGCTCTCTTCCAAGTGCACAAATTAAGAAGCTTTTTTAATCCCCGAACAGTAAAGACGGCTTTTTCTTTGTGGGAGTTTGTTTGGTGGATTAATTATTGGCTGACTGCAGTATCCTCCACCAGCTCTCCGTAAACAGTAGTTATATTGTCAATCAGATTTTACCTCTTGGGGTCAGAGACATGTGTGATATATACATTACATGTCTGTTTGTTGATTTAGGTTAAAGCCAAGAGTTTCCTTTTAGTGTCACACTAAACAGATGATGTCAGATGTGAAAATGCTTCTGAGTGGCAAAAAAATAAAATAAATTTAGTCTAATTTCCCAAAATGCTGCAATTGCTTTGAAGCAGCAGAGACAGTTCAATTCAAGCAATGCATTTTATTCCTTTTAGTCAATAAGCCTTATTTATTTCATCACCTACATTTACAGACCACTGTCAGACCAAAGTACTATTTAACTAATGCATTAATTCATTTCTATTGATTCATGCTGCTGCCGGTTTTTTAAGTGCCAACAAATTTAAATGTTAGATCATGTTAATTGAATTTCTCTTTTGTGGATCACACTGAGGTTGCTGGCATTCAGACACGCCTCATTGTCTCCTGAGCAGAATACTGAAGTAAATGTAAGAGTTGGCGCCCTATAAATAGGCTTTGTGGACTGTTCATATCTCTGATGTCCACCTGTCCTACTTTTCTGTAAATAAAACATACATTCAAAGTGCCAGCCCCTTGCATCAGGATTCAAATCATTTCTGCCCCTGCTTCTTCTCCCCATTGTGTTTGTGACTCGACTTATCTCAGTGCCACTGCTTCAGTGACAGAAAAACCCATCATATAAGTCGACCCTATATGATGTTTTCCCCCAAGAGCTCAAAGCCTGATGCAAACCAGCTCGAAATAATTACATGGCTTGCCAGCCTTGTGTGAACTATACTGTATGTGTTGAATGTCAATAATATGAGTGGGAAATCTGAACCAAGTAGATATGTGCCCCAGCCCTCACAGCTCCTGCATGTTTTTTTAAAATTTATTTATTTATTCCATGCTCTCATGCTTGTAAATATAGCTGCTAGCATTTTCTTCAGTACTTTCCTGTCTGAGAAAGAAGTAGAAGCCTCCTCGGCTTACCAGTGCTTTATACCGGCATCACATGCCACATGTGTCTGTGGATAATAGATTTAGCAATGACTCACTGAGCAGTGGTCTAATTTTGACGTGTAACTGGACAACTCGTTATTGTCTGATTTAGTCTGGTGGAGAAGAGAAGATACACTACCGGACTTTGATTGTGGCCATAATCTCATAAGGCATGTTGTTATGCTTTATCTTTGTTTGGGGTTGCTCTCTCCTTGACATTTCAGAATCTCCTCTCCAGGACTAATGAGAAGTGTAAAGAGATCTGTTGCTAATTAAGAGAATACTTTCTTTAGGTGCCCCTGCGGCTTATCATGTTAAAACAATGTGACCATGAAATAATGCTACTGAGCAAACCTTTAGTTTCTTGTCCACAGCCGTCCTACATGCTTCATTCAAGCATTTCCTGTTTGATTTTCATGTCACTTACCTCATATTACCTGTCTTTAACCACTTCTTTGTTAGCATCATTATTTATCCTATCAAAGGGCATTTTAGTATTAATTCCCTGTATGAACAGCTGTTAGATCGCCAGCTAACAGCAATTAACAGCCGTTTCTGTTTTGCAAGATACTGTGTGTGTAGGCTGTAATTGTAGCTGTGACATTCACCCACTAAGAACTCGTCCATTATGTATTTTCCAAATGCAAGGAAAAAAATCTCACCAAGCCATAAGAGAGATACCTTGGAAACATCGTTGACACCTATTGTGTGTCTTTTCAAAGCTACTTGGTCATCTGTATTTCAAGCATCAGTCCCTGTGTCAGCCTCCGGCCTGCATTTATGCCCCTGATTTGTGTGGGTTATCATATTGAAACATATCTATTACTATATTATATTTGAAAGTGGCACATGACCTTCTTAGTGTACTGTAGAGTGGAGTTGTAAAGGATACAGCAGTGTAATATAATAACTGCTTTGATAGACCTTCAACATGTGTGCTGTCACTGCCTGGTGTCCATACGCAGTCAAAGGGTTGCAGCCAGGAAAGCATCCAGTAAGACAAGAGGAGACACTCATGTGAAATAAGTATTATGATTAACATTTGTTGGCCATTATAGTATTTTTTATATCAATGTGTAGGTAAAAACATGCAAAGCAAACCTTTTATGATGGTGTATAATGATAATGAATGACTTCTGGTTAATTTTTGGCAACTGAGTTTGACCATCCAAAATTAAGCTTGCCAACTTTTATGTCTACCCTACGAGTTATATCAACATGCTGAATGAAATATGAACAAAAACACAAAGCAAGCCCAGTCTACTGCTGGCAAGTCTAACTGACTCAAAATAACTAAATCAACTCTATGGTTTCAGTTTCCTTCAGAAGGTGCCATAAGCACAGAATGAGACCAGAAACCACACATAATTTCTCTAAATAGTGATCAAACAATGGTTGAAGCAGAATATTCCACTGACACACCCCTCTGATGATTTACATGAAGGATTTTGTTGCAGCACCACTGCACAGAGAGATCCCCTGTTCTTTTTACTGAAGGAGACCCCAGCAAAGATGACATTTTAACATACACTTACTTCAGGCTAACCTGCAAACACATAATCCAGCCCCGTCAGCTGTTCCCACTAGGGGACAGGCCCACCTGTGATGGGCCTGTAGGCACGCTGAGCTCTCTCAGGAAATATTTCACCAGAGAATGTTTTCCTGCCCTGAAACAATCTCAACATTCATGGTATTTTGCCGTCTGGTCTGTCTGTATGAAGTACTGCCTGTGAGCTCTGCCCACTTGATTCCTGAATAACACTAAAGGCAAAACAGTGAACGGCCATGGTCATAACGCTGCCTGTGGACAACTTAGATCAGGGCTGTTCGACTCAGGAGTCTCTGCCTTGTAGATGTTACATTTTCCTGCTTCAAGTCTGCTGACTCAAATTAATAGTTCATTAACAGGCTTGTGAAGATTTTTTGGAAGATGTGTAGAGACCAATTTAATTTGTATCAAATCTGTTGTAGCAGTGAAACATCAAAAGATGCAGATTAGGGGTCGCATGAGGATAAATAAATGGCCTATCTTTACGTTTACCTGTACATTCTTGAAATGATCCTGGTTTTGCCATTCTTTATCAATAAATGGGTTAATTTCCTCTATACTTACCACAAAGTGACAGCACCAACACTGAAAAAAAGCAAAGCTGAAATATCAAATGTGGACAAATATTCAGTCCCTTTTTGCTTTTATACAAAATATTTAACTAAGGGGGCTAACCATTTCTCTACATCCGCTTTGAGATGATTCTATGACTTGTTCAGCTTTGCTACAGCTATGGGGATCCAAATAAATAAACATAAACAGCTTTTTTAAGTTCAGTTAATTGGGCCTCAGCTTTCCTCAGCTCAACGCCTATCAGAGTAAAAACTAAGCCATGAGGTCACTTTAAAATCTTAACGAGCTCAGATACAGAATTGTGTTTATGCATCTGATCTTATCTGCTACATTTAGTATCTCCATGAGCGCAGTGGTCTTCATGATTATAGTATGTAGAAATTTGGGACAACCGTGACTCTTCTGAGAGCTGGTTGTCTGGCCAGACTGAGCATCATTGCAGCCCTCCACCGATGGGCACTTCATGGCAAAGTGGGCCAATAAAGTTTACCAAAAAAAGGAAATCATTTAAACCTGAGCTGAAAGAAACAATATTCTCTGGTTTGATAAAACCACGACTGAATCAATCAAAGGGGTTCATGTGGAGGAAACCAACGAACCCATCCCAGTGCTGAAGCATGGTAAAGGTAGCGTCATGCTGCGGGGGGGGTTTTCACACACAGGAACTGGGCTGTATTTAAAGGAAAGATGAACACTGCAAAGTTCAGAAAGCACAAATATGAAAATACTCAAAAACTGAGATTAGTTATGAGAACAACCGTACCATAGCTGTCCTTGAATGGCTGAGCCAGAACCCTGACATAACGCCATCTGGATGTCTCTGGAAAAACCTGAAAACATCTTCTTACAACATTTCCTGTCCAACCTGACAGAGCTAGGGAGAAACTGCACAAAAGAGTAGCAGAAAGTCTCTAAACCTGGAGACTTTGTTAATTCCCCAAAAGACTCCTAGCTCTATTAGCACCACGTACTTCTATGTACAAAGAGGTTCAGAATAATTGCATCCATGTGATGTCTTTTTTAATGAATTTGCAACTATTCCATGTTTGATATACTACATCCGCCACTACCCAAAAATCATGTTATGCTGCTTTTTTTCACTGAATTGACTGCTGTCAATTTGCATCAAATACCTGCCTCTTTGTTCAGTTTTCATCTTTCCAAGAATTCATATTTTTGCACCTGTGTGATCCAGCTCTCACCAGCTACTAAAAAAACACTCCTCATAACAGAACCACAACACATTATGCAACAGATTTTGAAGGGTTTTTCTAAGTCGAAACATGTTGTTGGATTGAAAGTAACAAAAAACTGAAATTACACAGCAACAGATGCCCCATTGATCTTGCGCAACAGAACATTCATCTTGCAGATGCATTATGTCACTGTTTTTAGTAATAAATAAATAAACAAACAAAGAATATAGCAGGGGTACTGGCAGTAATAGAATTGTTCTTTGTGGTACAGCTGGGGATAAAATATGAGCGGTACAGACAGGCACAAATTCTTTCCCTTTTTTCTCTCCATCCATCCCGACATCACCATTTTGTTTTTTCTGCAACTGCTGGCCAAATTCTCCCCCTCTTCCCTTTTCTTACTGAAAATGATCACAGAGTGAACAACATAGCCCACAACTCAGACATGAAATTATTTTACTGTTTCTACCAGCCGTTGAGTATGTGACAAGTCACCTACGTTTACAATGACTAACCGGCCTGAATTTAATGCGCCTGTTAAGCCATTACCAGCGCTTCTTTATTAAAGATCCCACTCACATTCATGAGTGGTTCCCCTAATCAAAAGCGGTACCAATTACGACTGCCATTTTTTTCAAACCCCAGAAGGGGATTTGGAATCTTAAATTAATTGTAAATGAGAAACGACAGAAAATCATGAGCAGATAGATACAAAGAAGTCCAGTGAGGCGATTGTCTTTATTACTGCTGATTATGTACTTATTTAATAGAAAATTAACCTCTGATGAAACCGACATTAGCTGTAAAATTCATACCTCTGTGTCTAGTGATTGGACTTGGACCAAAGTTTAAAGGACCTATACCTGATATTATTTTAATCTTTCAAAGAAAATGGTTTCTACACGGTAAATGTGGTAAAAGGTGTAAGTCCATAATAATGAATAACTCATTGATTGTGCACTTGTACAAGTTCAGGCCATTTTAGTTAGTGAAAGCGATAGGTTTTAGTTTTGGCGTGACGCTCTTTCTCTACCAATGGGGTTAACTTCCGTAACTTCCATATTCTGTTCAGCCAGTAAGAGCGTTGCCTTAGGGAAAAGTTAACCACATTGGCCGAGAAAGAGCGTCACGCCAAAGCTAAAAATTAGCTGCTGTCGCTAACTAAAATGGCCCAATCTCGCAATCAATGAGTCACTCATTTTCATGGACTTCCCCCTTTTACCACATAATATACCGTGTAGAAATCATTTTTCTTAGAAAGAGCAAAAATAATATCAGGTGTAGCTCTTTTAACAGACATTTAAGCTCCCAAAAAGGATTAACTGATCCCTTACCGATGGTGTGTTTAGTTAAAAAGCTCCTTGTGTGGCTTTTTTCCTTTCCTAAGATATACTACTGTATTTTTCAGCTTCTTCTTTCTTCTACTGAAATGTGTGTCCACTGTTACTACAGGCTCCATCTTCCCTGCATCTAGACCTTCAGAAACTGTATTCAAGATCACCTTCTGGCTGGGTTATTTCAACAGCTGCATCAATCCCATCATCTACCCATGCTCCAACCAGGAGTTTAAAAAAGCTTTCCAGAGTTTACTTGGAGTTCACTGTTTGAGAATGACTCCCAGACCACCCCAACATCATCTGAGTGCAAGTCAAAGTCAAACGCAAGGTCATGGCCAAGCCCTCACTCTGAGCCTTGACAGCAGGGGGGCTCCCTGCAGACTTAGCCCTTCCTCCTCCGTAGCTCTCTCTAGAACTCCTTCCTCCAGGGACAGCAGGGAATGGAAGGTCTTTTCCGGGGGTCCCATCAGCGCTGGTTCCAGACAGGCTGAAACAAGCAGAGCTAAAGTGGCCAAATTCTGCAACAAAAGCCTCCACCGGACCTGCTGCTGCTTCCTCAGTGCTGGGACTCCCCCTCAAGATCCCCCTCCTGTTGGAGACCTCCCCACCATTAAGATCCACCAACTGTCCCTATCAGAAAAAGGAGAGCCTGTATAATCATTCATGTGTTTGTTATTACTGTCATTTGGGACAAACGATGGGTATAAATTTCATTTTGCTGTGCTGAAAGGGATGTTTTAAGGTTTAAAATGTGAATATCTCAGCTGGGATAAAATTCCTTTACCTTTTTGTATTATCTGGACCTGAGATTGTTAAACCCATGGCTTCTACTAAAACAACTTTTTAGCTTTGTTAACCTCTATAATGCAGAACACAGCTTTGCAAAAGTTGAAATAAGGCTCTTTTCTATCATATTTGAGAAAGGGCAGCAAAAAGCAGCTGAAGTTGTGGTGGACCAACTGAGTAAAAGTTTCCAAATGTTTACACATTTTGTATTATGAAAGAGCAGTTTAACTGAATCAAAGTATCTGAATTTAATAGCTTGCATGATCTCATAAACCATTTAAAGAATGCTGCTGCTCCTTATGTCTCAGTAGTTAAATGAATACCGTTTCTGTTGTGGAAGTCAATTTCGTGTACTACTTTATAAACAATTAATACCACTGGACCATCACTACTTCAGTGTCTCTTACAATAGATTTGTAAGACACATTCCCAAGGAAAGATTCATGAGGATTTTTTTGGACTTGTGTTGTTTTTTCATTGCTTTGTTCCTTTTTTTTGGGTTGCACTCATATATTGCCTCTCAAAACATTTACCCGCATTCCCACAATTTCATGTAACTGGACAGTGCCAGATGGATGTCTTAATATACTTCTGTGGAATTTTAACTGACCTTGCGGTTGCTGGCCTCAATCCCGACTGACCCCGAGCCTCTTAAAAAAATCCCCCAGATTTAGAGATGTCAAGATTAGTCTCATGCAATCTCAGACATTCATCTCAGGCCACACTCTTCATTTTTAATAAGCAGCTGTATATCTTTGCCTGGGCCTTTCAAAAAGCTGTTGGAGCGGGCGCTTCTTAGGGAAATCCAAAGGCGAGAATCTAAGAGTGTTTAGTGTGAGTTCAAGAGTGCAAAGTGTCTCCTGTTTACGCGGAAGCATCAAAGGGCAAGAGGACAGCTGCTGCCAACTGTATCGATTTATTTTCTGCTGGCTACTCCCTCTGTGGAACCGAGATGTGCTCCGTTCCTGAGTGTGGGTGGAAAGATATGCAGGCAGCATCGTTGAGCCAGCCTCCCTCTCTCCAAGTTAAGTTCAGTAGTAGAAGTGGAGTCGACAGCTTTCCCTGCAAGGGGAAGGATGAGGCCGAGTGGAGCAGCAAATGTCCGTGTTGTCATTGTCTGTGAACCTGTAAATCAGACCACCCCTGCATATATGCCATTAGGAGAGCAAGAACTGGCTCCACTTATAAATTAAAGATGGTACAGATCACCTCATTCAACCTCTACGTTTATTATCTCTCTTAATAGAAAGTGGTGTGATTCAGAATAAAATCTCAGCTGATGAATACCTGTGTGTGATACTTTCTAAAGATGTATCATTTTCCAAATGAAATGGCTGTAATGAACACCATGATTAGACCTAAAACATTGCCAAATTCTGATGTAGAGTGCATCAGTGTTTTATCAGCCCACCCTGCTTTTATCTTGGTGTATATCCCAATGTATTCATCAGCCAATGACAGCCCTTTTCACTATGTATTTTTGCAATTAGACTGAATAACAAAGACCATACTTCTAACTCTTAAGAGGTAAGGTATTTAATGTTCAGTCTATCAACATGGAAGCATGTGTACCATGACGGATCAATTAAGAGAGGGAGTGTGATCTTACACAAGCAATCTCTGTGTTTCTCCAGATTGAGAGCGCAGAAAGAGGTGACTCATAACTGCACACTCCCAAGAGTCTTAAGTCATGTAAAAACCTTGCAGATGTTTGTTTATTTATATATTTCCTCTAAAGCTTTCATCAGTGGGTTCAAGATGTTGATATTATAAGATTCCTCCATCCAGCTTAATCAGTGCCTTCATCATTTTGAGTACTAATTGGACAAATGTCAAACAGCCAAAAGGCCTCACTCTAACTAATGACAAAACTTTGCTGATGTGTGCGCTCACTTGTGTGCTTTGACTTGTTCTGTTCACTTTTACTGGCAGCTTCCCTTTGGGTGAAGTGTACACAGCGCTGGAGTATTAAAATGCTGCTCTTATGCAGAGACTCGGCACGACAACTCTGCCTCCACCTAGTGTTTCATTGCATTCACACTCATCAACTGCACAGTCGCTGGTTATATTTGCATGAAGAAGTCATTTATAAGGTTATTTGTGAGGGCAATGGTGGCAAGTACACACACATTTTATTAATCTATTGTAATTAATTATCTATGAATTCAAGACATTTTAATCTTTAATGGAAGATGTTTTTTCTTTATGTGCTTTGGTGAATATAACAGTACTGCTATAACTCATCACTTTGGGGAAAAACACCCACTTTACAGTCATGGTCCAGGAAATGCCCTCAAACAAAACATCCAGTTCATATCTGCTCTATCGCCATCAATAAAAACACTTATATTTGTTCCAGTGAAAGTCTGAACATTACTCACACATTACTCATATCTCTGTAGAATGGCTTTGGGGATCATCTTGATATCCAAACAGGAGTCTCAGCAGATGAACTTCAATATAGCCTCAACTTACATTAATACATTCTGTTTTCTCTGTTTTTAATTAGTGTAATTCATTACACTCAAGAGTGTAATTCATTACACTCTTGAGTGTGGAAAAATGAACAGTCTGTGACTAATACATTCAAAAACATACATAGATTTTTATGTTTTCAGAATGAGTCCATATTTTAAAAATATATTGTCATTTTGACAATATAGATTTTTAAAAATATTATGATAGTCAATACTGGAAACTGTATGCCACCTATGAATTTTTCCACACAAAACAGAGCTGAAATAGAAAATGTTCATGTGCATCTTAAGAGTTACAGTGGGCCAGTTGAACATGCAATCATAGAACATTTGATTACAGGGTTAAAGTAATTTTACCATAGAAGATTGGGTTTCCAATAATAAACATTTATAGAATTTTAAATGGACCTCTGTTTTCTAGTTTGTTTCAATGATAGTGGTGGTGTAAACCTGCTACAACTTATTTTCAAATAAGAAAAGTCTCAGTATAGGACAAAGCAGCTTTGAGTGTATCTCAGGTAAATTGATCCACTTTCTGCCCTACAGTGCCCACATGTGCCACCAACCCGTCCCTCCACAGTGTTGAGATGTTTGCAGTTGCAACTACCAATATAAATTCAAAGAAGTGGAGTATGCAATCAAACATTTAGCCATCCCAAATTTATCATAACAATAGCACATGATTTTTTCTGTTAAATAAATTTTCTTTGGGTGAATTTCTGTTGACAGTTGGAATTGCAACCCTGCAACTTTCTGGAGGGACCGTCTAAAAACTGTTCATTTATCTTAAATCAGTAGGAAACTAGAGACTTGAGTTTTTCACAAAAATTCCACAGATGATTAAAAAAAACAGCACCATAAGCTTTAATTTTATTATTTTAATCCACTGAAGTTAACACAGAAGGTTGAACGCTGACAGAACTGATGATTTTCCCCCAAAAAAGTCTGCCATCCTACAAAACATACATGAGCAATAGTATTACGTAAGGTTGAAAAGGGCAAACAACAGTGCTCAACATACAACTCTATCAACGTTTCCAAGGATGTTCCCCAAAAGTTTATCACTTCACATTATAACCTTTTGCATACAAAACCTACACTTGACGAGGCAATGAGGAAAAAAATTATCCAGTGTTTTTGCGCGGTTTAACCGACAACCTGCGATTGTTTAGTGATTACAGTAACTACCCAAAGTGAATCTGGTGTTCATGAGATCGGGCAAATAGAGGTAAGGGTACGATATACAGTAACTGGTACTTCATCCACAATACTAACACCAAGAACAGTGGACACATCATCAGCACACTGTGAGGGACTTCATATACATAAAGAAACTTTTTTTCATCAGGTCTCCAAAATCATCATTTCACTTCTTTAAAGAGCCTTCATAGATACAGTGTGCTATCAATATCTTACACAAAAGGCAGGCAAGTAGGTCGACATATATCCTAAAACATATCCAATACAAATTCAAAGTTGCAAGCTCACATACACGTTTATCATTTGGATTGTTACAGGTGCAAAACAATTTCTGTGAAAAACTGGGTAAATGGTGACTACCCTGGCTGCTATATAAAAGCTTACATGGTTGCTGTTTGGATGCAGACATCATTTGCTCATATGCAGCAAAGGTCAGATAGCACCAGGTGCAGAGGTTGCCGGGGAAAGCGCTCCTATCAAACGTCTTCGTAGCGTCCATCTGTTATCTGAATGACATACGCTGCTCCGATTATTGGAGGCTTGTTACCCTGACAACCTTTCAAACAACACGACGATGAAACAAGGAAAAAGGTTCATGTTTCTCCGACAAAATGTCATGAGGCGGCCAACCCAACGCCACCCCCCTAACCCACCCCCAAGTTTCAGGGAAATGTTGAATGAGTGGTTTAACCCTGAAATACCCTATCTTCTCCTTTCAGTGCAGTAAGCGCTTTTCAGAAATGACTTCATGAAACAAATCAATCAAAAAGAAGAAAGTGCAACAATAGCATGAAAGGAAGTCATGGGTGAATTGCTCAGCTTAGTGCGGTACCAACAACAAAAAACAAATCCTGCAAACTTCTAATCTCCTCTGAGATCTGAAGACATTAAACTGAGGTCTAATCTTTCATAAGGGCTCTGACGATTTCATAGCAACATTTGCACTAAAACATACCTGTTTACCAGCGAGAGACTTACTTTCAGCTAACAGTGGTTTTTTGTTATACATGACCACCAAAACATTCGAAAATCTGGGAATAGTATAGCACAAAGAGAAAAATTGTAAACAACCGCTCCTCCTGCTGAGTTCTGTTCCGGTTTTCTGATCCAAACAGGGACAGCTGAGAGTTAAAACATTTACAATAAACATCTTTTTTAAAAAATGTAAACAAATAATTTAATCAATAATAAAACTTGACCAGAAAACAGCAAAAAGAAAAAAAAAAAGCTGCTCCAATTCACTTGATCCTTCCTGGACAGTGAAATATGGTAGGAAAGATGAACCGATGTGGAAGAGTGCCTTTCTCATTTCTTTCATGGGGTGAGATGGTAGTAGTGTGTGTGTGTGTGTGAATAAAAATGGACGGAGGGGGGGGTGCAAGGGGAGTCAGAGGTGATGAGAGATGTGATGTGACATTGGTATCTGTGGCCTCTGGTCTGGTACCCCCCTGCACCCGGGCTCAGTCGAGGAATGAACTTAGCCGAGGCTGGTGATGTTGGCTTTTCCACCGGGGGGTGCCACGATGCGTTGAGTGGTGCGACGAGGAACGTTGTCGTCAATTTGGGCGCCTTTGAAATAAAAACACAGGTAATGAGAACTTAGCAGTCTGTCCGAGAAACAAGGAGTTCCATTTTTCCTTTTACTCACCAGACAGACTGAAGCCAGACTGGTGGAGGTTGCGCACTGGCTGGCTGGTAATCTGCTGCTGCTGCTGCTGCTGCTGCTGCTGCTGCTTGGCCGGGGACGTCTTCACTGAGGAGACTGTCGACATCACCTTGGGAGTTGCAGTCATCTCGCACACAGGCCCATCGTACTGGCCCCTGGGAACCCCTCGCAGCTCTGTGAGCTACAAATGTATCAAAGCACATGATGAAGAAGCACATTTCTCAATTGAGAGGCAGCCTGCTCAGACATGCGTGAAGACTCACCCTGCTGCGAGCTTTTATCCTCTTGTACACGTGGTCTGGGAAAGGTTTACGGCTGATGTAGCGCCCACAGCCCTCTGTAGTGTGAAGGCTGCCATCTTCCAACACAATCTTGCCCTGGCTGATCACCACCAGAGGACCTCCACGCACTTCTGTCCCCTCGAAGATGTTGTACTCAACAGCCTGGAAGAAGAACCGGTTTGATCAAATACCATTATTCTTCTTCAACTCACAACAAAGCAGGTTTTACATGCCCCGGAAATACCAACCCATCCCAAACAATGCAATCAGTGTGGTCTCAGTGTACATTAAAGGAGAAGTTCGGTATTTTTCAACCTGGACCTATTTTTAGCATGAACTATGATAATTTACTCATCCAGACAGATTTGGTGTACCTTGAACTCCTTCGGGAGATATTTAGATCCAATCCAATATAATGGGAGTGAACTAGGCCAGCTTGCACAGCCTCTAGATACAGCAATTTTTGCCACAAAACTCCTTCATTTCACCAATGTTTTGTTATGAATCGCTTGTTTGATCCCTCTGTGAGCTTCATGTGGCTTGTAGTTGCTTCATTGTACTGATCCGTTGTTATTTTCAGCTATTAACTTTGAGTAAGGACTTCGATGACATCACTTCTGGGCCTGTATCACAGGACTACGATACAGGATCAGAGCAGCGATTCATAACAATGAAATGAAGAATTTTGTGGCATAAACTTCCTTATTTAGAGGCTGCGTGAGTTGGCCCCGTTTCATTGGATGTACGCTGATAGTGAGTGGATCTAATTATGTACTGAAGAAGTTCAAGCAACACCAAAACTGTCTGGGTGAGTAAATGATCGTATTTCATGCTAGAAAATAGGTTCAGGTTGCAAAATATCGAACTTCCCGTTTAAAACACTGGGATGTAAAAGTTTTTTAAAAAAGCTTGGAAACTACTAACCAGGTTGTGGCTCTTTGCTGAGATGATTTTCGTCATGTCGGGGTCCCACAGCACGAGATCAGCATCCGACCCCACAGCGATGCGGCCTTTGCGAGGATAAAGGTTGAAGATCTTGGCTGCGTTTGTGCTGGTCACTGCCACAAACTGGTTTTCATCCATCTTACCGGCCACCTTTTAGAAAAACGGGAAAACAAAAATCCAACACAGCCAGCTGAAAATACGCAAAGATTTATTATAGCATTCAACATGAGGTACGAGTCAAAGGTTTGGACACGCTTATCCATTGGATTTAATTGGTGAGTCCAAACCGTTCACTGGTTGTGTCCATCATTTTCTCTTTGGCACATGTTAAAAGTGGGTTGCAGGAAGCTTACCACACATTTGTCCCAGATTAGGGACATCCTCTCCTCAGTGCCATTGGTGCCCTCTGGAATCATGGTGAAGTTATCTTTGCCCACAGCACGCTGAGAGGTCAGGAAAGTGCAGTGAGCACTACCAGTCACCTGCAAGTCCCCACTAATTAAAACAAAAAAAGAAAACAATAAAACTACATTTTACATACTGTAACTGCAATACATAAAAACTCCAGCATTTATCTCTCACATTTAATAACTATGAATTAGGTCCTCACAAAGGGTCTTTTATAATCCATGTCAAAATAATAATTATTTAGCTGGGGCAAAAATAAATCGCAGGAACACTTGTCATGTGACTGAGTTTCAGCTATCTTTAAGTCCTGGACCCAGAGCACCTACCATGACAGCAG
The DNA here is from genome assembly GCA_036024015.1 of Craterocephalus amniculus. Classification (NCBI taxonomy): domain Eukaryota; kingdom Metazoa; phylum Chordata; class Actinopteri; order Atheriniformes; family Atherinidae; genus Craterocephalus; species Craterocephalus amniculus. Next base: position 19,941 of record JAVQJG010062358.1, on the reverse strand, counting down.
AGAGTTGAGGTAATCAGGGGTGGTGGGATCAGGACTGAGAGGCGGAGAGGTGACAAAAGATGACGCTTTGGCCCAGTTCTTACTCCAGTAATGAGTACCATCTGTGCCCAAGCTGGCAGATATTGGCTCTCCATAAACCACAGCACCTATAAGAGCAGACAGGTTGTTAGAAAGTAGAAATATCCACATTATTGGCAGGGCAAAATTTTCCCTTCTTACCCCTTTTCCTAGCGAGAGCAATGACATCAGCGGCACTTTTGCTCATCACCTTTGTGACATAGACGGGGCAGTTGGTCTGATTGGCTATAGTGACCGAGCGATTGACGGCCTCGGCTTCTACCTGCAGACAATGGCAGGAAAACAGCGAGTTCAGATGAATACAAGACTTATTTTTTTCCATTGTATATTACGGATGTAAGGTAGGGCTGGGCAATAAATCGATTTTATCAATTAATCGAATTTGCTGTTTATGAGGATTTAATTTTTTGAAAATCGAGATCCCCCCTTGATGTAAGGTGTCACCTGTTATGTTGGACTCTTACCTCTTCTGGACGGCTAAGCACATGACCCTCGGGGCCAGTTATCCCAAGCTCTAATATACGTCTCTGCTCCTAAATATTCACAGGAGGACATTATGACCTAACAACACGCTTAAAAAAATGCTTATAGCTGAAATACGACTCATTGGTTTTTTCTTACCTCTGCGACGATGTCTCCATTCTCAGCGTGCACCTGTGCAATGGCTCCGAGATCTCTGATGACACTGAAAACCTCATAGATCTACAGAAACGTGATATACATCAGCCAGACAGCAGGACGGTCGTCTGCAGCAAAGATGCCTAACAGCCTAGAAAGAAATCTGCTGTGACAGATGACTCTGCAGAGATTCCACTAATACTGAGCAGACACCAAGCATACCTGAGAGTCAGAAAGTTGGAAAACATCCTTGTAAGCCAAATACACCAGGAAAGAGTTGACACCTGAAGATAGAAATCATAAGAGGAAACAGGAAAAGGTGGAATAAAAAGAGCAAAAGAAGGAAAATGCAAAGCGAGGGAGAAAAGTAGAAATCAAAAGAATAAAAGAAGAAACGCTCAGCAATAGCTTTGTTTTCCTCCCTTCAACCACTTAGAGAGGCTTGATTTTCCCTCTTAGCATAAGGACGAAACATTCCTGACATACCGTGATCTTTCACCAGGGTCTCCATCTCTTCTTGAGTGCCTCTGTTCCAGTCAGTGATGTCCACATGCAGGGAATAGTCACAGCAGGACTTGCTATCAGCCCACTCTCTCCACTGTTTGAAAGCAGCCACAAGGCTGACACCAGGCTCCGGCAATACATGGTCAACTACAAAATACAAACAAGCGAGTTGAATTTTTTCCTTTTTTTTTTGTTCTTGTACTGAGGCAGACTGTTAAATTAAATGACACACTTGACAAAATGCACATCCGCAGTTATATAATCACTGCAACAAGATGATTGTGTGTTAAACTGGCTGAAAGGCAAGCGGCGCATACTGATCATGGTTGTGCCCCCGGCCAGAGCCGCTCGGGTGCCCTGGTAGAAGTCATCTGCTGCCACCATGCCTCGGTCAGGCATCTGGAACCGGGTGTGCACATCAATACCCCCAGGCATCACCATTTTTCCATGAGCCTCTATGATCTTGACTCCACCTGGGACTATGAGGTTGTCTCCTATTTGCCTGAAGAAAACAAAACAAAATATGAAGAAAAGACTGAAGGAAACCGCAAACCAAAGCTCAGTGCTCCTAGAATCACAGTAGAAAGGAACACAACTGAACGGCTATTAAAAATAAAAGGAGCACCATTAATCTTCAAGTAAAACTCACTTAATGACTCCATCCTCCATGTAGATGTCGGCCAAGAATGACTGATCATCGTTGACTATTTTTGCTCCTTTAATGAGGAGACGATCACTCTGCAAGCAGAAGACAGGATTTTAAAAATCAACCCGTTTAGAGCGTGAGATGAGCGAAAAGCATTCCTATTCGTTGTAAGTAGCTAATTACCCACAGTTGGAGTCATAGTTCACCATTAAATTGGTTCAATTAAGTAAAAACAAAAAAATTAAGGATATATATGGAAAACAACCTTCTCTCAACTTTATCAGCCTATTCAGCTCTGTATATCTTCCACTTGGATTACTCTCCACAAGTTAGTGAAAATCATTTAAAGGGAAGCAAACTGAAGTCAAAACCCTGAAGTAAGAGTGGGGATTTTTTGTGTAGCACAATTAGCTCTGTGTGAATGAGATGAGAGGAGAGTGAACCAGGCTGGCCTACTTTTCCTCCTGGCTTTCCAGGACCTCTGAGGACAGAATTAACAGCTAATGAAAACATAAATGGTGTAATGTAAGGACATACTTTTTTTTTTAGCCGTCTTGGATGACAGGTTTGCATCAGAGTACACAGGTCATGGATATTAACATCCATGCGTAGGCCATTGCTCTGCCATTATGTGGGTCACATAACCTGAGCCTTTTATGTGACTGAGGTCAGTGATGAGCAACACTCATTAGCTCAAATGAGCACGTGTAAGGTGATGTGCACCTTAGTACAAAACTGTGCAATAGTGCTGACTAACTCTTTAAAGTGATGTTAGGATGTAAAAGACTATATGCAGCTCTCAAGAGTAAAAATGGCCCCCTGTGATTAATCCTGCGATGCAGAATCATTATACTGAGCAGATTACTACAAGCTAAATATGTTTGGGGAAGTGCCAGTTGTTAACAGCACAGTCCATGCTGTAGTAAGCTGGACTAATTCATTTACAAAACAGGGCGTGATTTTCTGTTAAACAATCATAGACATGTAGCTCATGTAATTCAGTCAAATAGTCTCAAAATCTAAATTAAAATTATAGTAGTGTTTAAAAGGGAATTTAACTTCCTGATCATTTTCTAAAGTGCAGTTGTTAATACTTCTGACTTGTATTATATTACACATAAAGGTTGGCTTCAAAATAAAGATAAAGAAAACAACATAAACGTCAGTTAGTTAAAGTTTGACAGTTTCTGTATCATGTAAATTAGTAGTGTAGTTGTTTTTTTTCTAGCAAGCAAATAAAATCAGACAGTAAAAGACAGACAAAGAAAAGTGTGCATACCAGAGTTCTTGCTGGAGACATATGAGTAGAAAGATGAAAGTGCACCCTTCACATGAAGCTATTAAATGAAGAATACAATCTTCTCCATACCAATTCAATGTGGTGCAAGAATGTTTCAGTCTTATATTGGTGTTTGCTTCAATGCTTTACAGAATAAAACTATCTACTTTATTACTCTGACTGAGTCTGAAGGCCTGGGGCGCTGCTGCAGAATTTCTGCTGTCTGCATCTTGTGTCGGGGAATTTGAGAGCTGCATGCTCACAACCTGCTTTGACCTGCAGGTGACCTGGGAACAACCAAAATTGTAATTGCAAAACTTAAATCAGTTTTTGTCCTTATGCCTCAGCTCTCTGGCTTTGATGGTTGCAACATCATAGAGTTTGGGTGGATGCTCTCTACTGACCTACTTAATAAAAAAGCTTTTATTGCTGTTAATGAGGAGTGCAATCCCACTGTAGTCACTTGCACTGTGAATAGCGGATGGAAGTTCACATTATCGAATTAGATTCGCACCATTTAACAGGGTTAATCGGGGTTACATTCCATCACTCAGGAAAATAAAAATAAAAAATGCCAATAGGCTTCTGGGTAAAGCTGCCAGGGGGAAGGGAGTTTAGGGTGACACAAAAAGATCCAAGTGCAGAGACCAGTGTTTAAGCCTGTTAACTACACCTTTTACACTGAGGATGCTGATGAGGGAACTGATGAGGAGAGATAACGAAAGCTTAGGGATGCAAAGGGCTGGTCTTTGTGTGCATTTCAGAGAAATAACATCAAATGTTCACATTAAAAATAGTAAAATAATAATAATAATAATAAAATAATAACTTGAAACTAACCAAGTGAATGGTAATCATTGTTCATTTCTTAATCTGAATATGTGGAGATGAAGCAGAGCCGCGGCTGCTGACAGCGTCAGTGTGAGTGAATAGAAGCCGTAGCTAAGTGCTAGCTTTGAATCTGATCCTGGGCTGTACCGCTCATTCAAAACAACCACCATTGAACGAGACTGGATTATATAAAGCCACAATACTCACTGTAATTCGTGGGATGTTCTTCTTTCCTTGGTAACCGGACATTTTGTAGTTCCCTCTGAAACGGCTGCCCCTGCCTTTCGGCTAACGCTAGCTAGCTAGACTGAAAACCTCAGCTGCCAATGAAAGGATGAATGGATGCTCTCTGCTTGATGGTCAGTCGACGCCCTGGCTGTACAGTGCCTGAGTCTGAGAGTGTCTGTCAACGGCAAGCTCTGCACAATGGAGGCTAAAAAATATGAAAAATTAGATGTTGTGTATTTGCCTAACAGTGCTATCCTTGGATTTACTGCTGGAGCAGGTCCCTGAAGACCAGACAACCACCAAAGAAGACAAGGGCCACAAAGAGGTATGGCGCATGCGCACTGCCCCGCCCTGGCCTTGCTCATCACAAATCCAAGTTTCTTTTTTGTGTTAAAACCAGTTAAAATCTGAATTTTGTTTAAATACAACGAATCAAAACTTGTTTAACTCACTGTGCCAGGTGTACATGGGGAAACAGAATACATAATAGGATATGTGTAACTGTGCCATATAAGGATTTGTGTTGTACCCTAGATATAGTATATGTAAAATTATTTGCATTAATATTAAGTTTGCTTATAAAAGTAGGGAACATGTGATATTAGAGAAATTTTTTAAGTGTAAAACAATACAAACAACAACAACAAAACAATAGAACAGTATTTGCGACAGAAATGAGATAATGTAAAACAGCAAAAAAAGGGAAAAAGAAATAAATGTAATATTTGTTTTTTTCCCCCTGTTCACTGAAATACTGTAGTTTTTAATATGTCTTGTAGTTTTTGTCCACCTTGGGTTTTAGTGACCTCAACATTGTGCATGTAATCAGTTAATCTGGCAAATGTGATGAATATGGTGGATTGCCATGTACAAACACATAGCAGAAGTTACGTCAAAGCAACCCTTTACTTTTTCTTGCTCGCCATCTTTAGCAATGTTTCTACATTAAATGTAAGACATTAACTCTACCAAGTAGCCCAAAAACAAGTGCCAAACTACAGAGCTGTTTAGTGGTCCAGTAAGGTTTCAGTGGGCAGTGTCCAAATATGTACACAGTTAAGAGTTAATATAAGAAAAAAGAGGAGCGCTACCTTAGTGATTCTTCTATGGATTTTAAGTTTACAGCTACATGAAGATGTCTACAAGTTTCATTACACAAAAAAACAAGCAACAGAACATTTGTTTTGAATTTATTTTTATTTGTTTTAACATAGCTGGTCACCACAGGAGTGTTGTACCTTACTGTGATATATTAAATCTGAAAACCTGCAGACATACAGCAAAGTCACTGCCTTACATGTCGTGCTCTTTCATTGTCAAACATGTAGCATTACTTCAATACATTTATGTTTCAGGCTGTGTTTATAAAGGTCACTGATGCTATAAATACAGAAGCCCATAAAATATGCCTTCAGCTGAAATTAGAATGAAAATGGAGTTCTGTGTCTGCCTTCTGTATTAATATATCAGCTACTGTATACAGTACAAACTCACTTCAAATTCCAAAATTCTCTGTATTGCACAGATTAACTGTACATTAGTCTTCAGGACTACATGTACAGTTTATGAATTAGCATGTTACATCACGCATATAGCCTAGATGAGTGATTTCAAACCAATACTACTGACTCTGTACATTCTAATTGATGCTTTTCAAATTATAATATGATCCATTACAAACACTGTCAGAGATGTCATGCAAGCAGCATTGTTAACATACAGAAAATGCATGCATTTTCCTCAGGAAATTTCTATACTCTCACCGCATGTTCCAATGACACTGTACATTATTCATTGTATCATATTGTGTGTAATGAATGTACAGTGAAATCTATATTTAAGTCAGATAACACTCCTAAAGAGTCCCCAGAAAATCTTCCTTCTTGGTGCTGGTTTCCATAACTGAAGTATCACTGAGCCACAGTAAAAACACATTACTTACACTGCCACAATGCATCAGATATAATATGCATCAATATCAACATATAAACAAATTGTACAATGTTGACAGGTGTCTATTGCGTGGGGGCAGATCACAGCTTAAATAATTTTTCACATCTACATTTTTAAATACCTAAACATACAAGAAAACAAAAACAAACAAACAAACAAAGAAAACAGGCCAAGATATATCACCAATGTGCAAAGGTGAAAAATAAAAATTTGGCACTTTGCTACTGCTGTTATATGTTAAAGAAGTAGATATGTAGGCAGAAATACATAAAAATAGCAATGGCCTGGTAAATTGCCTTCTGCTCTAGGTTCCACTATCATAATCCACTCCAACAGTCTCCAACAGCGAAATATTCTGGAGCTTCACACCAGATTAATGTTTAAGCTTTCCTTCAAAAAACAAAGCATTTAGCTGAAAACTTTTGGGGTTCACGTAATGCAACTTTTATCCTCAAAAAATGTGCAGAGTTAGAAAAATTGATCCCACTGCGCTACATCATTCAGCCCTAACCCCTCATTCACTGAACCCTGAAATAAGCTAAATAGGTTGAAGTGGAAAAAAAGTCCCTTCTGCTCACAGTCTATTTTAACTAGAACAGTTTTCACTGCAGATATAGCTAAAAAATATTGGTTCATAATTTCTGCCGTTTAAGACACCAGAGGAAAGACGCAGCGTGAGGAAAAAGGCCCAGTTTCTGACACTTCAACATTGAGACCAAAAATGAAACTTCAACCTGAAGCCAACTGACATCAAATGCCTGTCGCACATTTATGAGTTGCATTCAAGTCACTGACTGCATGTACAATGTTATGGCCCCGTTTCAAAATCTGGCAGAGTGCATCTACACAGCGAAAATGACTACATCTACAATGTGACACCAATTTATGCAGACTGGAGTGGAAATGTGGGTGTACGACAGATGCAGAGAAAGTTTGACTACAGGAGGATGGTTGAGAGCGTCGGAGACAGGAGAACATCCAGGCACTGATTCATGTTCTGTTCAGTAAGAGCTGGCGGAGGCTGTGACAATTCTCTTCCCAATGTAAACCCTGAGAAACAAAAAAATTAGAGGGGGAAAAAAAGAGGAAATGAATGAAGTTATAAAAACAGAAAAAAAAGCAAACAATTATTAATTAAAACAGTTCACAAATTTTATTCATCCATGTTGCAGGTGACTGCAGCAACTCTTTCAACTGCTTGTTCCTCCCTAACCGCTAATGCATCTTGAAAACACGTGATGCAAGGCGATCCAAGACGTGACTGCATGAGTCTGGACTTACCCGAGGCCAAGAGCCAGCATGTGTGAAATGAGCAAGGAAGGGATGAAAACTTTGAGAAATTCAGCAGAGAAGATGCCACCTTTCTTCATCACCCCGCTCTTTCGCATACTCAAAGATACCGAGCGTCGGGGGTGCCTGAAGTGGAACTCCCTGAGAAAAACAATCACTCAACCGATTAATGGAAAACTCTTTTTTGAGGACAGTTGGAGGCAATATTGTGATGTGCTGGTGAATGACACTGAATATGACAGTGCTTACTTTGGAGGAATGTTTTCAGGTCTGCTGGACCAGTCAGCAACCCAATCTATTTCTTTGTTCATCAAGATATCATCCTCTCTGTCCTTCTCTGTACCATCTTCCTCGGACTGGAAAAGTGAAACCCCAAAAACGTAGATAAATGAAAAGACTACGACTTTAAGGTTTTAATTTCAAAGATGAATGTGTAGCTTTACCTGACTACCTGTTGGGCTGGACATCTCCACATCAAATGTTATCTGTCCCTCATCCTGTTCTGGACTTGGGGGCCTGTGAGGACTGAGTTAGCATTTTGAGATAAATATATTGGTTTTTCTCCCTTTCTTTTAACACAATATGTTTTGTAAGCGATAAAAAAGTGGGTTACATTGCCTTCATCCCTACCTATCACACGCTGAGTTACTTGGGCTGGACTCATGCTGTGCATCCAGGAGGATTCGTTCCATGTCTCCATTATGGATAGAAGAGGATGATGGCACATGCTCTAGTCCCCCAATCAGGTTTTCATCACTTTCAGCAACTTCCAAGGCCTGGAGAGACTGGCTAATGCCTGCATTTGCATTTATTTGGTCTGCAGCAGGTATGGGTAGCAGGCCGGTCTGGCTACCCTGGGCCCCTGTATTTCCATTCAGTTCAAGTTCTACCCAAGAGCCTTGATTACAAAACATAATGGAAATAAGATTACATTTGTTTGAATCCAAAATATATATGATGAAACACATCTTTGTTATATGTTCCCCTTGTCTGTGCAGAGCATCGACAGCATGCATTTCTCTGTGCCACTGCCCCACAAACAGAGTTATGTAATCTCCTGGAGCCTGCGGGGCTTGTGAGGGCACAAAAGGTAAACCTTGTGATAGCATGAGATGTCCTTTTTCCTCTTTTGAGGGGAGCTGGCAATTAAACATGATCAATGTAGTTCGGGGACGTACATAGGCTTGATCGACAGCGCATTTTCCAACGAGTTTTACATCACTGCTCTCGCGGGGTCTTGCATAACTGTGACGCGCAATAAACACAATTTGCCCAGACATGTCGCTGTTACAGCTGTGATGCTGTCGCCTACAAACCAAACGCGTCCCACTTTTCACCACCACCCGCTGCTAATTAATCTACCAATCGATTCATGTTTGAACACATCGTTTAATGTTTCATATGCGTTTATGAGGCGTTCGTCAGCTGACACTTTTAACATCCGACGATCAACTTTTTTTCTTTTGGAAAAACGATGGCCTTTTACAGAGACAACTAGCCTACATAATTATTTAGAGCAATAAGTTCCATTATTATACACCTTTAGGGGAATAGCAGAGCGCATACAGTAAAATGGCTAAATTCCCTTGCCTTTTGTCCCAAACTTGTTTTCATTTTTTAGCTAAAGCCCACCCACCCCAAACTCTAATGCGCGATTGGTTGCTGAAGCGTCAATCAAAGATTTGGCGCAATCCGGTTGGACATCTCGCGATGACGTAGAACAATATCATCATCCACCCCTCCAAGAAGAGGAGGAAATTCCATCCCCGATGTAACTTTTACACTAAAACCCTCTGCAGTACAATAACGTTAACAATGCAGTGGTAAGTACAAAATACATTACGTTGCATTTGAGAGAGAAAAGGTGGAGCAGCTGCCAACGCAACCTACCTTGAAGCCCAGGCTCTTCGTTATTGTTTTCAGGAGCTGCGGCAGTGGACATGTTGACTACAGCTCTAACGTTCAACATGACACGCAAACAGACTGTGATGTGCGCATGCGCAGATTCCAGACACCGAAGACAGGTTGTAGATTATTGACGAGCTTATTCTTTTAAATATATTTGTGACTTAGTGAAAATTGTATTCGGTTCCAGTGGCTTGTTTTGATTAAAGATTGTACAGACCACCAAGTATGTGCTATGATCCGGATGAGCCAGATTAATTGGCCACAACAATGTATTCATAAAGTTTTAATACATAACAGAGCACACTCAAGAGTTCAGTTTCAAAATCCTTTATTACTTTTTATCTAAACTGTACTTTATTCCATTTGACAAACATTGCTGTACAATGAACCATTAGTAGTTTTACCCCAAACAGATCACCAAACTCTTTAGTCAAGTGCCCCTTAGAACAAACAAAAAGAAATTCACGATAGTAGTAAAAGTGCATTTTGTTTTTTTGACTCCTGTTACATTGGGCATGTATATGTTTCTGCAAGTGGGGAAAAAAAAACCTTGTAGCTTCAAGTTAGCTGTGCTTTTTGTGTGATGCATTCTTCTCTAGGGCAGCTTTAATTGACACAGAGCTGAGTACTGATGTTATTAAACCATTATGACAAAAAAATAAAATAATAATCTGACAATTAGGCAGTTTTAGCTTGAGCCCTGAAAAACTACTTTATTCAAGGTTTAAGATTTATCTAACAGAGCAGCAGTAATATCCCCTGAGCAGTTTCTTATCTGGTGCACCAGAAACTTTAAGAAACATACTTGATTATCTTTTTTTTTCTTAATGCTATAAGAAAGGCAACAGGGCTTTTCTGAAGATCTTTGTGGTTTACACAACAGTCTGGAACAACAGCCTGCATATGAAGACAATATGATGGGAAAATGAATAAGACAGTTCTTTATTTAATTTCTACATTAACAATTTTTAACAATCTGTAAAAAATCAGTAAATTCTAATGTATCACTATGTTATACATCTTGATAGGGGGATAACTTATCAGAGCTTGACCGATGAATGGGTCAAAGCACTATAAAGCTTCATATATTTTAGGCAAATAACATGACAGTCACACAGTCTTGCATTCATTAAAAAAAAAAAAAAAACTTTTCTTTTAAAGGCTGAAAAATAAGAGACAGATTAGAAAAGTATGTCATGACTAAAAGACAACCCTGAGCCCTGAGAGACCAACACTTGACAGTAGTTTACCACCGCCATATTAAGACTGGTGGATATATTTCAAGTGCACAACCTGGTTTACTTGCACATCCTGGTGGACAAAAAAGCTCCATTTAGTTTGAGCCTGATTTAAAAGCTCAAACTAAATATTAATCAAGTGGACCACTTTGCTGTAATTACACCACAAGAAATCATCTCAATTCAACAAATAATCTGTAAACCACATACTTTGTAGGATCTCCATTAAATAGGAGAGCTACATATGTAAAGGGGGAGAGAAAATATTTCATGGTTCAAAAATCATAACTATCTCGTCAACCCATTTGACTAGCTTTGGAGGACTTTTAATACATGCTTAAATGCGTTTCCATTGCAGACCCTCAAGGGCCATCTTTCACAGCGAAAAGAATTGTTCATTAATCAAAACTATGACACAAACACATTAAGATCCATGTTAACTCTGAATCAAACCCTGAAACCTTAAAGTACATGGTAAAAAAAAAAAAGATGTTACAGTGCGTGTCATTACAGGAGGTACAGACAACTGAAAAGAATCTTTGGACATCCCACGTCAAAAATTTCACACGTCCTTGATGCCGCAAAAATGCCTGCCAGGATAAACAAAATGTCACAAAATTCAAGTGTGCCCGACTTTCAAACAACCTTTCCCTCTACAGTCAGTAAACAGCAGACAGCTAAAGAAAATACAGTGATTAGACTGTAATCTTATTGCCTTAATTCATACAAAAATAAATCAACTATAGGGATTATTCATCCTTTATCAGGTACGATACAAAACATCATATATATAAAAGAAGTCTAGGAACAGAAACTAGGTTCAGAGAGTAAAGTAAGCAATTTGCAAGAAAAAAAATCAAGCTTTTTTAGGGGGGGCTAGGAGCAGCAGTACTAAATTCTGGTGCCACTACACTATAAGGACATATCGCTGGGCCACCTCACATCATTATGCCCCATCACATATGTAAGCATTTGTCCTGAGCTTTATATGGTTGTTCACAAAAGTGCAATGGTGACCAGCAAGACCAGGGGCACCTTGTTTGTAAGACAGCTTTTCCTAACTTCAGAGTGAACAGGACTGTTTACTTTGGCATGATCAGCCACCATTTAACTCCAAAAACCACAATACCTGACACGGGTCTGCTAGTCAGTCTTGTATCCATGTTAAAAGGACAACACTGGCACCTTTATATGCTTATGCCCATTAAATATGAAATTTCTAAACCTAACTGCTGACAATTTCACTCATCATACATTTCAGTACATTTTCCTGTGGCAAGGAGTTTTAGTGATAATTTAATAAGATTCTGGTGCAGCTGAGATCTGAAAAATAATTCCTCAAATATTCAGGATGCTCCAAAATCACAGATTTGATCTTAAGTGAGTCAACAAAGTCACAGTTGTAAGCTATTGCATGTAAATGTTAACCAGAGACAACGGTACAGAATGGTAGATGTTAGAAGGACACGGGGAATTTCTTTAGGTGCATTAAGAAAGCGGATTCTGACAAGTCACTTAAAGAATCAGATGCTTTTAAGACCCCTTTCAGACATGCATGGCTTTTTATTAGCCTGACACTGTCAGCTAAATGTGTTGGCTTCTCACCTCAGTGACCTCCCTTGTTGTTCCATAACAAACTGGGACTTTGCCAAACGTAAACGATAGGCAGACACATGCTTAAATCTGGCACATTATCCACTGCATCATTACATAAACAACAGCACTGTCCAAACCTTCCTGCAAAGTGGTTCTTTTCATATGCTTTTGACTGAACTTTAAACAAATTACTGGGAAACAAATGCTGAATGTACTGTACTTTGAACAGAGAACTGCAGCTTGTTCTGTTTGTATGACTGGAGAGCGCTGATAGTTGTAATAATGCAATAGAAACCCTGCCAGTACCAAGCCAGTCAGAGTCCCTGCTCAACAAAGTGAAAAAAGGTAATGCATCTGTTCCTATTAGCCAACAGGAAAATTTTACACAAGAGCAGGATTAACAACTGCGAATTATTATGGTAGTGCTGGAATACTGAAACTCTAAGGAGTTTAGTTGTGTAAGCGGTATGATTGCACAGCTCAATCCTGAGTGGACGAGTATCCCATGTACTATGGCTTCACCGTCATGGTTGTATCTAAATAAAGACGCAAGGACAACTTGCGTTGAAACGGCCAGTGTGTGGATAAAAAATAGTTGTTTCTTAAGCAGACTGATGAAGCCATTAAGGTTGAATATTCCAAGTCTGAAAGGGGCCTTTAACGGTTTCCTGATGTGCACCTGCACACCAATTTCACTTTGAAGGATTACGTATCAACTCCAACAGTCCAACAGAGATAAACATAATACAGTGGCTGGTTTAGGTAATAAATTTGATTGAAGAAGCATTTGTGCATTGTGGACGATCACTAGCAGTAGTGTCAGTTATACATAATTTCTAGAGAATGAGCGAAACATTGGAAAGTCCTTTTTTAGAGCAAAATCACTACATTTGGAAAACGGAGGTGAGAAAACTTGGCAACTTGATAAGTTATTAGGCATAAATGGAGTGTTGACAGCTCGTCTTAGCTGCGTTTCAGGCCAGTACTGAAAGGAATTTGGTGACAGAAAGACATAAAAACACGAAAACATGAATCCTACTCAAACTACTAAAACACAGTAGCTACAAAAACGTGATAATGAGTAGCTATGACAGATAAATGAAATATGTCACTATGGCACAGCAAAATAATGAAAGATGTTTTCCCTTTGGTTTGGAGTGTTATTGGAGATGCAAATGAGAGCTCAGTGAATGGAGTGCTACAAATGAAGGAAACCCATGACAAAATTTCGAACTTGGGTCTACAAGGAAAAAAAACAAAAAACTTGCATTTTTATATTTGCAGCACTCATATACTGTATGATGTGCTTGTGATGGCTTGGCTGGATTATGTTAATGCCACTGTATGCTGTTTACACAGATATTCTTGCCACAAACTCCACAGATAGATATTATCAAGATATTGGAATATTGCAATTGTAAATCTGAGAAATGGGGCTCAAGCAGAAACTGGGATCTGAGTGGTTAAACAAAACATTAGTTCAGCTTATCCTGGAATATGTACAGATTGTTGGTGGTGGCTACAGCAATGATGTTGTCCAGAGGATGCCAGGCAGTGTGGAGAATCTTCTTGTTAAAGTCCAGACTGTCTACACTGATCTCATCCTTTTTGCGCTTCCCACCTGTGCTTATTTTGCGAGGCTTCAGGACTGATCGCGGTCTGCAGTATTCTCGCGAAGCCTCAAGGGTCACATCCTGCCGGTAGCCTCTGTCGAACATCCTGAAGAAGTTGTTGTAGGAACCCGTCATCACAACGCTGTGGAAAAGACACAATTGCGTAAGCAGTTTGAGCATTGGTCTTGATATTGATCTCAAACATAATCCAGGAGAGCACACCCTGAAGCATGACGAGAAAACCCCTCGGACACCCGCATCTACAAGAAATCATGTGCTGCTGCCTTGTTGGTGATGATTATTTTCATGTTGGATGGCAATAAAAAATTTTACAACAGACCTTAGAAAAGATACATTTATATGAATAAACAAATAAGTGAAAAGTAAATAATAATTAAGTAGTCAAGAAAACATAATTTCTCACCTGTCATTTCCATTCCAACAGCATTCAAACTTGTCAAAGATGCAGTCATTCTCATAAAGTGAACACAACTTGCTCCTGAGATATTCATGCACCTGTAGAAATGATAGGGTAATAAAGTAAAACAAACAGCAGTCCAAAGATTAAAATAAGACGACCAGATCGGAAGATCCGATTATGACATCTGTAAAAACATGATGAGTGTTCTTGTCATCAGTCACAGACCTGATATGTCTCTACTGGTCGGCTTTCCATGTTGAGATCCCAGATCTTGACAGAAAGATAGTCGCGAGTCATCATGTAGCGCCCACTGTGGCTGAACTTCACATCGGAGATGGATGAAATGATTTCAGAAAAGAAAGAGCGGTTGTTTGGATCTTCTGGCTCCTCATACACTTCATAAAAAACAAATTAAAAAAAATATAAATCTCATCAGTTAAGCCAGTATCGCAAATTGAAATGGAAGGCTATAATTGTAAACACTAAAAAACGATTGAACTTAGAAAGTTCGGTGTGGGACCTAGTGCATTTGACATTGGGATTAAATCATGATGCATTGCTCTTCTTTCTTTCTCCCTTTTTTACTTTTATTCTACTTTTTTTAAACATAAAAACTCATTGTATGACTACCAAACCACAAAAAACCAAAGCCAAGTGTTGTGCTCTCTCCCAGGGTCAAACTCTCCATTTGAATAGTGAACATAACTTTTTTCCCCAAATGGATAAATAGATAAATCTTGGAAATCTCGAAATCTCTCAATTTTTTGTTTAATGTAGTTATGACTATCTCTTCCTCCCATTAAAAAAAGCTGCTCTATGTCAATAAACCTCTTAATGACAGAAGTTAGTTTTGTGATTGGCAGCATCTTTGCTACATACTGGACTCATCAGAGATATTAATGAAATCTTCAGACTAGTACAGTAAGTTATTGTGGTTCCAGGTCAGTCTTGTAGAGTATGACAGAAACTCAAAGGGTACATGTAGCACTAATGAAGTCCAGTTACATTTGGCATGCTTGTCACACAGTGCTGATGCCCTCATGTCACACAGGCGGATGGTTCCCTTGCTGCTGCTGTAGACGAGAGTGTTGCACTGGTTTGGGTGGAACTCGGCGGCTGTGATTACTTCTGTCAGCTCTTCCATATTAGCTGGCTTTATGTCAACGATGTCTAAGAAACTGAGGTTAAGGCAAAAGACTAATAGGTATTTTCACAACTTCACAAAAAATCCTTTAGAAGCAGTTTTAGAAAGAAAAAAAAACTGTAAACTGCCCTTATCATATTAGCTACACATATTTGCATAGCCTGAAAATACCAAATTTGGATTTATTATTATAATTACAATATATTTGAGAGAATATGACCAGAATATTTCTCCCTAATGAAAACAAGCTATGTCTTCATCAACATGTAGTTTGTGAAATACAATGCAATCTTAAAATGTGCCAGTCAACGTACAAAGTAAATAAAGTAATGACATAAAATTTGATTAGACCATGATGACTAGGATATTTGTGAAAAACAAAAACCTTCTCAGTCAAAGTGCCCATAGGAAGATTAATAATTCCTCCAAATGCATTAAAGGAATTGAAACCTCCTGCTAGATTTTTAAGCAGGGATAAATTTTCAGGATACAAGTGTGGAGCATAAAATTCTGAGTTTTGAAGCTCTCATTCTCAACATTTATTATGCACATTTCTGGAGATGTTGCCGCCCAGCAGCATCCCAAGGTTGGGAACCCACACCACACCTCACAACTTTTTTCCCAGGATGTCACATGACGTTGCAGCTGAGTTTTGCTTTACGTTCCACATTATATGCTAGCAGATATAAATGCACTTGCAATTTTAAACATATTGCGATTGATTCAGAAAAAAAAAACACAAAAAGACATGAAGAGAGAGAAGGAGGGACAGAGCAAGAGCTAAGAGTCCAGATATGTCTTTTACTGGCTGCAGAGAGCTCACAATACAGGTAGGATGCATGATGAATGCTGAATTAACCATTAATTGAGGGCGTGTCATTGACAAAATATGCAAAAGTCCTGTAGTACAGCTTTAAGATGAATTACAAGACTACTGTCTACAGAGGTTAAAAACTTAAGTTTGATGACATCTGGTGGTGATGTAAAATATGACACTTTTCTTCATGTCATATAGTAAAGTAGATCATGTTCACTCTTAGTTTCCCTTAAATCACCAACGTTCATATTTCTAAACACAAAAATAAATTATTTTAATAATAATTTTTCATTTATTAATTCCAATTTGGAAATTGGACTATGTATTTTATCCAACTGTAGTGGATACTAGAAAGGTTGTCATATGTCATTGCCTGGGGGAGGTGTGGGAGTTAGACACCTTGCTCTTGAGCCAACAGTGTTTCACCTCTGTTACTACACCAGTGACTTGAACCTGTGTCTTCCTCACCCAAGCCTCTGCAACCACTAGGCTATCACCTAACCTAATTTAAAGGCTGAATTGGGAAAAGAAAGATGCAGCTTCTTCCAACTGATGTAGTTAAACAAGTGTCAGAGTTACTGACAGTGCACTCTTGGAGTGTTAATATTACTGCTATGCCAGACATTTAACAGTAGACATAAACCTGTTGGAAGATAAAAACATGAAATATTAAAAATGGGATTAAAACGTCTGCTATGTGGGATTAAGTAACAAAAAGGATACTAAAGCTGTGGTCGTTGATCTCGAGATGCCAGAGGTTAATGCGCAGGTCATCCGCAGACAGATAGGTCTCACAATCACTATTGACTGAGATGGAATTGATATGGTATGTGTGAGCATTTGCAAACACTCGTCTGGGACTGGCTTCCACCATCAAATCCATCGGCTTGAACACAGGTACCTAAAGAGAGCAGGAGAATGTCAGGAAGCAGGTAGACTGTGCAGACCCCACAAGGCTCTTAACTTGTCATGCTCTTCCAAGTTGGGGAAAAACTAATCCACATGAATGTGGTGTAAATTACAGAGAAATTCATACACACCCGTAGTGCTGTCACACTATTCGGATCTCTGTATCGCCCATCTTCTTCCTTTAAATTGTAACCTTCTGGTCTCTTGTCACGCTCACTGATTTTCCACAACTTGATGGTTTTGTCTGCCAGTAAGAGCAGAACAGAAGTCAATCATCTTCAATCATACAAGCAACTGAACAGCAATTCACATCATTTCATTGCTAAAGAGTTTCCAAAGGGCAGGTGAAAAGGTTAAAAGATTAGAAAGAGAAAATTCAGTCCTATTACAGTGTGCAAATAATAAAACAAATTGTATAGTGTTTCACTAACCATTTGTAGACAACAGGAACTGTGCTGCATTCTTCTGAGGTAACCATCGAATCTTGTTGATCTTTTCCTCAATCTCAAGACTTTTCAGGTAGTCAAACTCAGGCTCGTGGCTCTGGAAGGTGCTGTAAACATTGTACTCGCCTCGGCACAGTGGCTGATTCTTACTCTAAACAATAACAAACCTTAAATCAGACTCAAGTTAAAGAAGATTTATTACCATAAGGTACTTGTTGAAACTTGTCTTTAGCTTCAAATTACTCAACTTCACACACTTCTTCATAGGATAAAATGTTAAACCGGCTTCACACAGTTATGCACTTACAAAAAGAAAAAAACATGTATTGTTTGAGAGTAAGAATGTTTTGTCCAGTGCATTACACATACCTCTGGCTCCTGCTGAAAGATGACGACACGACCCCCTTTGTCCCCAGTGGCAAGGAGTTCCCCAGTATGATTGAATTCAACAGTGGATATGATGTCAGCTGTGAAAAAGGTAAAAGAATATTGGGGGGAAAAATATGTTACTTGCTACTTTATTGTTAGTTTAGTTTGGTGGCAGATTTTCTCAAAATGACACAAAATTAAAGTTATGTTATGTTTATCTCTATGAGGAGAGAAAAATCACACCAACCATGGTGCAAACGCAATGACGCATACATACATACTGTATCGTGCTGTAATGCAGTAAAATCAAATGTACACTGACATTCTTTGGAAAAGCAATGACTATAACTATTTAGCACTTTTAAAAAGACAATCATTCTCAATAAACCTTAAAACAATCAATCCCCATTTACAGACTGGTACTATTCTGAGCTGGTGCAATCTTTAATGTGGACAGTGGGGCTGTACCATTCCCACACAGTACGCAAAGTGCCTGATACGACCTGACTCCATACAAACTATTGTGTGAAGGCATTGAAAGAGAATATCTTTGTAAGATGCTACTGCTTTATTATTACCTATTTGTGCAAATACTGCTTATGTATTCATATAAGAAAAGGTTTTCATCTATCCTTACACTCAAAGCCAGGTTTACAGTAGACAACTCTGCAGCATGTTACATCAACATGCCTGCTATGCACTAAACGCATTTTCTCTGTTATTATTGTTAATACTGAAGTGAATTGGGGGGGAAACAAGATAGCACAGGATGCCAGTGACAAAGTGCAGTCAGATTAAGTGATGGCCACATGGACTTACCTTCAGCAACATCATCATCCATTGCTCCTTTGACTTGGGAAAAGCACCACTGCACATCGTTGCTCCCACCACCGGGCCCTGCACAAAACACAAGCCCAAGTTTGACAGAACCCAACACAACTTCTCACGCGTTAGCCGCGTGCTAACTTAGCGCAAAGCATGTAAGCGAGAGCAATAGTTTGGTCGCCTATGACTGCAGACGGACTGCGACTTACAACTGCCCCGCAAGCCAACTCTCATGCACAAAAAGTTCATATGTTTGTTTTGTAAAAAGCTCACTTTCACTCTCAGGGATTCACACGGACATCAGTAGTACCTTAGCTTGCTAGCTAGCTGTAACTGGTTAACAATAACAGACTGAAACAAACCAACCGTCCGTGCAAAACAGGATAAAGGGGAAAATGGTTGCGTTACATATATTCTGAAAGTAGTTGCTCTTTAGTTTTACCTGCCATGATGAGGGACTCAGATGAGGGTCTCTGTAGCGAACTCAGGCCCTGGACTGAAAGCAATGTTGACCCGGGTCGGACGGGAGCGGTGAAAGAATGAAGAAACTGGGTGTGAGTTAAAAAACTTCGAAAGTCCCCAGTTCGGTTGTAACAGAAAGCATGTATTAGTTTCTAACAAAAAACAAAAACCTGCCTACAACCTCAGCACTGGTTTGCAGACTTTGCACTCTACTTTGAGATTTCCCTCGCTTCAGCCTCTTCCAACATTACACTTTCAAAATGGCGCAGCGCGGGCGGCGTGCTGTAGGAATCAAAGAGCAGAGACCCTCCGTGCAATTTTAATCTGATCTGTCAGACAAAAAGGCTCTTCATCTAACCGCAAACAAACATAGGTTTAAGTACTTAATTGTGCTTTTAATTTTCAGGGGAAAATGTAAAACTTTCTTTATAAAACCTTCTAAGAGTATACATCCCGCCCATGTCAATTGTTTTAGTGATAAATATCGAACTAACCCACGCGTCTAGATCAGAGGGGTTCAGACAGTGAATTTAGAAAATGAGGCCAGAAAACACTGAAATTTAATCTGGAGATTTAGATGTCTCATACACATGATATTGGTTTATCAACTCTGATTCTATTATTATTAATAATAATAATACTAATAATACTACTACTACTACTACTACTACTACTACTACTAATAATAATAATAATAATAATAATAAATAGGAAGGGAGCACTTATGATTATAGAAAAATCACAATATTGTAGATTCGTAAAATGA
>JAVQJG010062351.1:0-11402 GCA_036024015.1 Craterocephalus amniculus | reverse complement strand
ATGTAGAGCGAGTCAGACAGGAGTTAATGTGATTTCTTATTTTGCACTTTAGTCCGTCCAAGCAACTCAGCGGGTGGCGGCCAATTTTTCCACAGAATGTAGGCTCCTGAATGCTGCTCGAAGCAGAGATGTTTGTTTCCTTTGCATTAGAAGCAACTGGCAAGATGTCATGTTGTGGACATCCATCCATTTCATCCATTTTCTGAACCGCTTAATCCAAGTGGGTCGCGGGTGTGCTGGAGCCTATCCCAGCTATCAACGGGCGAGAGGCGGGGTACACCCTGGACAGGTCGCCAGTCTGTCTGTCGCAGGGCCAACATGGAGAGACAGACAACCACTCACACATAGACTCACACATAGTGCCCAATTAACCTCACATGCATGTCTTTGGACAGTGGGGGGAAGCCGGAGTACCCGGTGAGAACCCACGCATACACGGGGAGAACATGCAAACTCCACACAGGAAGGCCACAGTGTCAAAGCCCTCCTCAGCCGGAACCTGGCTCCGACCGATTTGGGACTCGAACCGGCGGCCTTCTCACTGTGAGGCCGCAGTGCTAACCACTACACCACCGTGCAGCCCTCTTGTGGACATGTACCGCCCAAAGTCATCCCAAAATTAGCGGGTCAACCCGGGTCTGGCGTTCGCACCGCATGCCGATCGGAGCCGAGCCGTTTAAAGCCGATTTTAACCCGGGTCGCTTGCCGAGTCGATGGACGCCGGTCGCTGAGCTTTTCACATCGCCACCAAAAGCCGATTGTACGCGGGTTTAAACGGGTTTTTTGACCAGTGTGACAGGGGTTTAAGACACCTACAAACTGCCTGAAGCCAGCACCATAAACAATGGAGAAAGGCTGGGAATCCTTTTCAGTCATCTTGATCAAAGCAGCATCTACCCATTGTCTGGTCAGGGTGGGCTCCGTGTTTGTGGATCCTTCAGCAAAAGGAATTATTTGAATGTGAGACAAAAAATGTTCTGAGAGTTGTCTTTAAAGGAGCAAAAAGCGAAAATTTATCATTTCTGGGTTGAAGGAATTAAAAATTTGCAATGTGAATTTTTAGATGTGTGATTCCATCTGGAACATAGAATGACGTCACACACCATCTCTCTGTGTTAATATGGAGCCTGTTGTTTACATGGGTGGTCTCCTTCCTTCCTTCATGAACTGAGCGAAGGCCCTCCCTCCCTTCACGTACAGACAGCCGCTGTGCGTTGAAGGGAATGGCGGGAGTTGGAAGCGTTCATTTGAAAATGAGCGGGACCATGTTTCGCCACCCAAAGAGCAACATAAAACGGCAAACAAACCGGGTAAAGCAAGGGAAAAAAACGTTGATAAATAAAACGAGCGCTGAGAGAATGAAAAGTCAGGATTCGCTCAGAGCTTGCTTTCTTTCTGAACCGTCATTATTTAGATCTAGTGTTACTGGAATCAAAGCTTCTTCAGACTTGCTCTGGAAAACGATATAGTTCTGCTCTTTTACCTCGGAGCCGTAGCAGACAGCGAGGATAGGTAGCAGAAACTGTCAATCATGGCGCACGTTTGTTTTGGTCTCAATCCCCGACAACATCGCTTTTTGGCCCCCTTAAGTAGATCATTCCTCAGTAGTGCTAATTCCAACTAGTGACTATTTGCTTTGTCATGGAAGGATCCGGAGGGCAAGGAAGCTGCAGACGCAAAATGAAATTTCATCCACTTTAGGTTGAAATATTAGTAGAGGAGACAAATGAAAATATTGCTGAGCTCAAGAAAAAAATCTAAATGTCTCCAGAATTGCTACAAATTGGAGATTATCTGCGAAAAAGTAAATGCAGTTTGATAAACCAGAACAGCGGACGAAGTTAAGAGGAGGAGGCAAGAAGGAGAACCGAAGAAAAAAGGCTCGTAATAAAAGATTCTTCTGACCAATATTTAGGATCAGGTCCAGCTGACTTTCCGCTAGGAGCAGATAACTGGTGCAGCTGTTACCCACGGGGTGCTGCAGTGTCATGTGTGGCACATCACAGGCCAGACACTCGGGCCATTTCAGCCCACACTCGGCAGCTGGTCAGTGCTGTGTCTGGGCTGATGATGGGCATTGATGCACTGCAAGCGAAGTGGACGAAGGGGTGGATGTCCATGCCAGCGGCTCCAGAGTACAGCAGCTGGTCCTTCAGGGCACAGAGTGGGTGCACACTGTGGAATCTTCATAAAAATGGTTTCATGCTCCATCCCATGATGTTTTTTTTTTTTGGGTGGAGCTACAAATGACAGTCTGGGCGACCTCCATCTTTTTTTTTTCTTTTTTTTTCTGTTCTTTTCTTTTCTTTTACTTGTCCAGTCTGGCATCGAAGCAAGCAGAATGACGGTGTCAAGTTGCTTTGTTGTATCGGACAGATTTTGGGCGACCTTCTAAGGGCTATACAAATGTTCCCTCCATATTCGCCACCTCTCAGCTGTGAGAAAATGACACTGTTCCTCAGAATGAAAGACTCATGTACAACCCTTGACTTTATTTGTAATGGTTCCCTTTGTGTAGCACATAGCTTGTACATTCATAGAATCTGTGTGCTTCTGGTTCCTATAAATGTTCTCTCTTTCTGAAGGAGGGACAAGTTGCACATTTATCAGCCTTTAAACTCATCCAGCAAATCTAATATTGCTACGCCGGATCGCCTCCACAATCATTTCCTCCGGCATTATAGATATATTAATACAATAGAAAAAATACTTCTCTCAGTCATCTTTCATGATGTCTGTGCCTCCTCCTTAAAATTATTACTGCAGCCATTATGTGTACTGTTGTGTCAGTTGGTACCTGCTTTTCAAACGTGCTGTTTTGCCAGAATAACAGGCATGATCCTCATTGCACGCTCTAAAATAAATCAGCTGCGGTCGATTTTTCTTTGTGCGATCAAGTTAGCACTTGTTTTAGTTCATGCAAACCTTTCTTAAATCAAGGCCTCTGTCTTCTCAAAGGGCTACTCCAGCTGGATTTTATCTATATTTTATAAGCATGCACATTTTAGAGGCCAGTGTGCACCCTGCAGTGAAAACATTATCTGGAACACCAACACAAGCCCTCATGGGTTTTGGTGCCAGTGATGTGGTACTGAGATTGGGGTCCGATGGCATTCTTTAAATATTTAAGTAAATGGTAAGGTATGGCAAGATAGGGTTCAGTTTCTTGCCCGAGGACACATCCACATGTACCGGAGTGGAATCGAACCGCTGACTTCCTGTTTTGGTAGGTGACGGCTCTATCCACTGAGCCACAGCCACCCCAGTGAGCGTTTCCTTGTCCAGAATATCATTACTCTTTTCCATACTTTTTTACTTTAGTTTTGTTTGATTTAAAAATACAACAAAACCAAAAAAACTGAATCTATTTATTTTTCATAGACAGGGGTCAATCATCTAGGATACAAGTAATGAGATAAGCAAAGAGGAAACAACATGACCAAACACTCCTCTCCTCTGTGGACTCACAGCTCATGCACAAATTAGGACAAATCAAGTTTTCTTAACTGTTTGGTTAAGGACAAAATGGGATCAGCTGTCTCAGTTTCTAAGACTCTGATTAGAGGTTTGATATATGATCTAATAGAGCACATTTAATTTTAATGCTGTTGACTTCACTAATCATCATTTTATAGATAAACTCTTTATACAAACATGTTTAACAAAACAGAGGGAAATATTAAACAAGCGATGGATCATTTCCTCTGCTGGTGTGAAGTCATGTCTCCTGCTTTTCAGACTTGTTTCAGTCCAAATGTGAAAATAAATAATTGCTTTCAGAACTTACAGTCACAGCTAAACATTTATTTAGGCAATTAAAATCCAACAAACTGATGTGAATCTCAGTTATTCAGGAACGAGCACGAAAAATTTTAACAGTTTAACATCAGGATTTTATTTCATCAGAGGAGTTTGTTGGAGCTGCTGCTTGATCTGGACGTCTGAAGTCCAGCTGGTCTGGAGGAAAAGCAAAGAAAAAAACGAGATGCGTTCAGAAACCAAAGCCTTCATTTGGGTTGAGGATCCTGCATCGGTCTAGTTGATTCATCTTTGTAGAAACACACCTCCTTAGCCCAGCTGCTCCATCATGATGCTCTCTGAGGAAGTGCTCTCAGCTGACTCTGCTTAGACTACGACATCGTCTCTCTGCTCTCTGATGGACTTCGTGATGTCAGCCTGACGTCATCAGTCAAATAAAAGGAGGGGATGGTGTTGGTGGAGGAACAGATTGCTCAGTGAAAAGGTGTAAAGGAGCGTTTCCCACTATGAAGCTTTTCTTTGATCAACACCTCCATCATCAGCTGGAAGAGGGAGGGAAAAACTTCAGGTGGAGGTGGATTTCTCCTCCTGGAGGTGGATGCTGTGCAGGTAGAGGGAAGAGACTGCTGGTGCTGTTTTAGCCTGAAAGTGCTGAGAGTAAAAGCAGAAGGTGGAGGACTTCATCCAGTAGGCTGCAGGTACAGAGGAACAGAAAAGACCTGGAGTTAACCAGCTACAAGGAGGATGAGCTGAAGAGAGGATGTTACCATGGAGATGATTCAGGTAGAGCTTAGGTCTGCAGATATGTTTTTAATGGCGTAAGGTGGAAGTTGGAAGGTGGGCAGCATGGAGGTGTGGGGTCTGCAGCAACAAGGCTCCTGGTGTGAAGCTGGGCTTTCTGTGTGGAGTCTGCATTTCCTCTGGCATGTGGAGCTTCTCTGCAGCTTCTCTGGCTTCTGAGTGAGCCTGGTGGTTGTTTGTCTGTGTCGGCCCTGCGTTGGACGGGTGATCGGTCCAAGGTGGACTGCCTCTCATCCAGCATCTGCTTGGATCGCCTCCAGCCCCCCCACCACCACGACCCTGCAGAGGAATAAGCCTGGACAGACAATGGATCAATAGAAAAAGTACGTGAAGAGACGGAGGTGTTTTATTTCTGAGGGTGGAAGCTGCAGGTGCAGCCTGAAGGTGAGTTTTACCTGGAAGATGATGGCAGGAGCACGATGAAAGTGGATTTAGTTTCTGTCCTGATGCTAGAGGCAGCAGATGGAGATGGAAGGTGGGTTTCTCAGCCGATGGTGTGGGGGAGACCTTCTGTCGTTTTACTCTGAAAGATAAAAGAAACTAAAGAGCTTCCTCCTCTCTGAGCATCAGCAGCACTTCCTCTGCTTACCCTCAGTCTTTGACACAAAGTTTTCCTCAGTCAGGTAATCTCAGCCACTGGGAGACCCCCGGCACCGGGGGAACCCCGGGGGGCAGCGGGAAAAAAAAGAGTTATACAAGTCAATCATGTGTGACTGAGGAGCATAAATGAAATGTTAGATATAAGAGTTGTCATGGAGATGGTTGGATGCTGTGTGTCCGTCTCAGGAAGCAAGGTGGGGTCTTACCTGGGGGGCAGCGCTGGTCAGACGTCTGCAGCCCCTCCAGGAGAAAGAAGCAGAGATGGACTTAAAGACGGCGGCTGCTCTTTGTTCTGTTCGCCATCAGCATCGTCCCACATCTCTGCAGTAAAGCTGAGCTGGAAGGATCCATCCCTCCATCACACCTGTTGCCATGGTTACAGTCCAGGTCTGGATTAAAGTCAACTGGACTTTTCTCTCTTTCTTCTTGAAAACGTTTCATCTTCATCTGGAAGTCTTCCTCATCTCTAAGCAGCTGCTGGGGCCTGACTGGCCGGAGCAGTCTGCTTATGCTCTCTGTGGGTCGTCCAGCTGCCTGAGCAGAAACATCCAGCTCTGAGGCACCAGTGTGTGAATGGATGTGGAGCTCCTGGAGGAGAGTCCAGGCTGCAGCGTAAGAGCTGGAAGATGAAACCTGAGACCTCCTCCTCTCTCCTCACAGGCTTCCTCCTGGGAATAACAAATAAAAAACAGGAGCAACAAAAAAAAGACGGCTTCCTTCACACAAACATGTCTGTCTGGTCCTTCAGGCCATGTTTGGCCACTCCTGCCACACTCCATATTCTTCCTCTTGTTCTTTCTCTCTTCTCTCTTTCTGGTTTTCCAGATGTTTTAGCAGATTTGATAAAAGTCCAGTTTGGATAAAAACTGCTTTAAATGGCTTCCTCGATGTGTTTTAGCTCCTAGACTTTTCCCTCCATCCACGCAGACAGCTTGTGTCCCAGTGGGTGCTGTGATTTAGAAACTACACCCATGCTCTGGGTGGGTTTCTGCTAAACTCCAGTGTTTAGGCTTCCGCCCTCCTTAGTGTCACTGTAATGTCCAAAAAAAAGTTGCTCAGTTCTGTGGATCTAGTTTCGGACCCACTGGGACACAAAGTGTCCGACATCAGAACTTCCCTCCATCAGGCTGAGAACGTTCCTATGAGGACGGAGGGAAACTCAAGGAACAGAAACACATTAAGGAAGCTCTTCGAACCAGTTTATATCCAAACTGGACTTCATTAAATCTTCATCCTGAAAAGCATCATGAACAGAGAAATTAGACCAAGAGGACGATGACGTCATTCTCTGTGTGGCAGGAGGGTCTGAGGAACTCAAAGGATCTTCGTCAAACACAACATCCTGGTTCGTTTCAAAGCAAACAGCCAAACACAAGCCGAGTGTTGCAGAGCCGTGTTCAGAGACAGGAGAGCAGCTCCAAACGTCCACAGTCACATGTCCGTCTGCATCTCCAGCAGGATGGAGGCTGTTTGTAGGAGCGCCCACAGTTTGGACAAAGACAGGAGGATGAGAGAAGAATCGATGTCAGACAGGAGGAAGCCTGTGAGGAGAGAGGAGGAGGTCTCAGGTTCATCTTCCAGCTCCTGCGCTGCAGCCTGGTATCTCCTCCAGGAGCTCCACATCCATTCACACGGTGGAGCCTCAGAGCTGGATGTTTCTGCTCAGGCAGCTGGACGACCCACAGAGAGCATGAGCAGACTGCTCCGGCCAGTCAGGCCCCAGCAGCTGCTTAGAGATGAGGAAGACTTCCAGATGAAGATGAAACGTTTTCAAGAAGCAAGAGATGAATGTCCAGCTGACTTTAATCCAGACCTGGACTGTAACCATGGCAACCGGTGTGATGGAGGGATGGATCCTCCCAGAGTCCAGAGCTCAGCTTTACTGCAGAGATGTGGGACGATGCTGATGGAGAACAGAACAAAGAGCAGCCGCTGTCTTTCAGTCCGTCTCTGCTTCTTTCTCCTGGAGCGGCTGCAGACGTCTGACCAGCGCTGCCCCCCGGGATGAGGGGGGGGATGATGGGGGAGGATGATGGGGGGAAGATGCTGCATCCCATCTGATGGGGGAGATGGGGGAAGGATGCTGCATCTGAGCCGGGGGAGAAAATGGGGGAGGATGGTGGTTGTGGTGGTGGTGGGGATGGGGGATGATGGAGGCGGATGATGAGGATGGGAATGATGAGCTGCAAAGACACAAAAACTATTTACAGAATAAAAAAGGAAAATGATTAAACATTAAATCTTGAACTATTTACATCTTACAATAGAACTAGAAACAACAATGAACTAAACACTAAATTCAAACTTTTCAAATTAAATATAAAAATGATAAAAAAGTATCTCTGATGGTCTCCCTCAGCTGGCAGCAAACTGGAGGCCGCGGCCCCTGGAGCCTGCAGGAGAAGAGACATGAGCATCGTCATGAAACTGTTAAATGTTCACATCAACCATTTCATTTACAATCAGCCAATAAATCACACACAAGCTCAGCTTTTAGTCCGGTCTGAGGCACAGAAAGAAGGTCAGCATTTTGTCCCCAAACAGACAGAGAGCGGCTGAAACTAAAAGCCTGCAGCCCTTCTAGTTCCATCCATCCAGCCCAGATGCAGGAACTGTCTGCTCCAGATGTTCTGCATCACTGCAGGACAGGAGGCTCCTTACTTTGCTGATAGGATGCAGATGATAGATACATGTGTTTGGTGTGAGGACTAAAAGTCCTGATCAGGACTGACTCCCAGCTTCCTTAGAGATCAGAGTCTTTAAGGAGTTTAGGACCAAAAAATTATCTAAAATCCTGAACGGGTCTGTCTGGGGTCAAAGCTGCTGCAATGGTGGAGAGGCAGGTAGGAACCGGGGCTTAGATACAGGTACCTCAGATACAGGAGTCAGGCGACGGGGAGCTGACCCTTAACGACCTGGAGGAAAGGAAGCTGCAACATACACACACACACACACAGACAGCATCAGTCCTCTGAGATAACTGATAGCAGAGCTGCAGCTTCTGCATGCAGAGAGGTGTAACTCTTACCGGGCTTCTTGGCGTTGGGCTCCTCTCTGTACTCGTCCCGTCTCCTCTTCCTGCAACCAAAGAACACATAAACCAGTCGGACCACAGCTCACACGTTTTCAAGATCAGGAGAGAAGAGAAGAAGTTTTGGAGTGAAGCATCCAGAGAAAAAACTCACCGTGAGCAGCAGGTGCTCTGTGCAGCAGCAGGGAGGTGGTGGGGACACAGCGGCCTCCTGCAGACACACACACACACACACACATACATTTTACAGCAGGGAGACAGTGCGGACACACAAACAGAGACTCTGCTGTAGCTGCTAAACTGATCAGGATTCGTCTTTTACTTACAGGAAGCCGACAGGGGCCAGGGCCCAGCCAGCAGGGAGCCGGAAAACCGGCAGTGAGCTCACCTGTACACACACACACACACACACACACACACACACAGAGAGAAAACAGGTGTGAAACAACACGCCGCCACACACACACACACACATTCCTCCATTACAGGACAGAGTTGGGGAACGGGACACATGTTCACCTGTTTACTGTCACATCTGTTTAAAAATAAACTGATTATCAGGATTTTTTTTTCAGAGCTTTTTATGAATTCATCCTGAATTTCTTTGAATCTTCATCACTGATCAACATCTGCATGGATGAAGCAGGATGAACATCTGTCCCTTCCCTCCACTCTCACCTGTTCCCAACTCTAAGCACCTACCTGACCGTTCAGGTGAGCCGGCTGCAGGGCCAGGGGGGCCACGGGGACCGCCCCCCCCACTGCAGGGAGCCCAGGAGGAGGAGGAGGAGAGGGAGAGGGATGAGAGAGAAGAAGGGGAGGAGATGGAGAAGAAGGAGGAGAGGGACTAGAGGGGAGAGAGGAAGGAGAAGGAGGTGAGGAACTAGAGGGGA
This sequence comes from Craterocephalus amniculus, assembly GCA_036024015.1. NCBI lineage: Eukaryota > Metazoa > Chordata > Actinopteri > Atheriniformes > Atherinidae > Craterocephalus > Craterocephalus amniculus. The sequence goes on along the minus strand of JAVQJG010062351.1, from coordinate 2,318 downwards.
GAGAGGAAGGAGAATGAGGTGAGGAACTAGAGGGGAGAGAGGAAGGAGAAGGAGGTGAGGGAGGAGGAGAGGGACTAGAGGGGAGAGAGGAAGGAGAAGGAGATGAGGATCTAGAGGGGAGAGAAGAAGGAAGAGAGGGAGGAGAGGGACTAGAGGGAAGAGGGGAAGGAGGATAAGGAGGAAGTAGACAGGGACAAGAGAGAAAAATGGGAGGAGAGGGAGGAGAGGACGGGGGAAAGGGACTGGAGAGAAGAGGGGAAGGAGGAGAAGGAGGAACTGGGGAAAGAGGGGGAAGAGGAGTAATGATAAAGAAAAGAGATGGAGGAGGAGGGGGAAGAAGAGTGGTAAAATCGTAAAGGGGGGGAGGAGTAGATGGCCGAAAAGGAGAACAAAGGGGACGGCGAGCAGAGGGAGGCGGAGGTAGAGGTGAAGGAGCCGCGAGGGCACCAGTGCGAAAGGGATCAACAGGAGGAGGAGAGGGGATAAGGAGACGGGAAAGGAGACGAGGGGGAGAAGAAGGAGGCAGCAGAGGAGGAGAAGGGCAGGAGTCCACCTCCTGCCTGGGCGGCGTCTCCTCAGCAGACCGCAGGTAATCTGCAAGGAGTTTCTGTAAGAATTGAAGAGTTTTACTGCACTGCTCCTTTAATGTGTCCCAATTTTACCCCACTGCTCCTTTAATGCGTCCCAGTTTTACCCCACTGCTCCTTTAATGTGTCCCAGTTTTACCCCACTGCTCTTTTAATGTGTTAAAACTTTACCGCACTGCTCCTTTAGTGTGTTAAAACTTTACCGCACTGCTTCTTTAATGTGTCTAAATTTGACTGCACTGCTCCTTTAATGTGTCCCAGTTTTACCGCACAGCTCCTTTAATGTGTCCCAGTTTTACCGTACTGCTCCTTTAATGTGTCCCAGTTTTACCGCACTGCTCCCTTAATGTGTCCCAGTTTTACCACACTGCTCCTTTAATGTGTCCCATTTTTACCACACTGCTCCTTTAATGTGTCCTACAGAGCAGAGCAGGACAACATGTGCATTTACACAGTTCAGGATTCGCTACTTTATTGCCACATCAGCTCAGAGCAGAGGATCTGCATCCTTTTACTTTCCCACACATCTGGATGTAGCAGCACTGCACTGTAACCCCCCACTCCCACATTCTGTCCTTTATTTCACATTTTACACATCAAACCCTCAGATCGCTGTGCAGCAGAGCTGGACAGTAAACTGTCACTAAAACATTCCTGCTTGTCTCAGGAAAGTGTTTCTATTACAGAAAAATGTCTGAATTACCTGGACCTCCCTGCAGTGTGGACAGTCACACTCACTGCCAGACATGCAGGAACACCACACGTTCTGTAACACACACACACACGTTAGAGACACACTGCACATAAACAGTAAAGGCAGCTAAATACAGACAGTCCTACCAGACCTGCTATCCTAAAGGAAATAAGTGACTTTCTAAATGAATGATAGAAGCCTAAAAACCCTTATAAGCCACAGAATTTTCCTGTAATATTACCTTTGTCTCCATTTCATCACTAAACTTATTAAATTGGTTCAAGTTTATATCACAGCAACATTTTGAAGAAAAAAAACATTTTAAACAATCATTCTTAAAATGACATTATGAATCCGACTACAGACAAATGTCAAATTCATGTCATGCCTGGGATGAAAATGGAGGAAAAATGGATTAAAACAAATCCTCACTGCTCTTCTTTGGATAATAGACCTTGTTGGAGCATGTCTGATGTGTACTGATGGCTATAATATTAAGTACACAAAGATTTATTGAATGTTTTCTGTCAATCAATAGTCTAATTTCTATCAGGATTCATTAAACACTTCTTTCTCTTTTATCTGAATTCTTAACTGTGCAGATTTGTTAAGAAACACACATTATGACCTTTTTATTTTCATTGCCACGGACCGTCTTCAATCAACCTGACATTTCATTTATATTCAAAGTTTTTATGTAAACATTTTATTATCCTGTGTATTGATTGATTATTGATATTTTCCCTAGTTTCAATGATTATATTTGGTAGAACAAGAGGGAGACCAGTCATATTCCTTATGTACATCAATGTTTTTTAAACCGATTAAAACCAGATTTATATGAATGCATGTGCATACAGTTGTTATTATTAGGCCCGAGCACCGAAGGCGGGGCGAAGGCCTATTGTAATTCAAGTGTTTATTATTATTATTATTCTTATTATTATCCGGACATTAAAACTGCATTTTTGGGGACTTGCCCATGCCCCAAAACTCACCAGATTTTGGCTACCCCCCCATTTAAAATCGAAAAATTT
>JAVQJG010062347.1:0-14949 GCA_036024015.1 Craterocephalus amniculus | reverse complement strand
AGACAGAAAATATAATCACGGAAATAAAGGCAGGTTCAAGTAAGAGTGTAATACATGGTCTGTTTATCCGGAATATCAGTGTATTATTGGTTATATCTCAAAACACATTTTTTGGTTATTTGCTTTTTTGGTTGACAGAACAAGATGACTTTATTAGTGATTGTAATTCTTAATTGTATTTTTCCAATTAATGTAATTTTTCATATTGTTGAAAACAATCTATTTGTGTATAATTATCAGTCCAGAGAGGGAGAGATGGAAAAGGAGGAAAGAAGAGAGAGGGAGGTCAGGAAGAACCAGGTAAGAATATAATGTGTGTGTCTGTGTGCACATGCATGTGTTTTGTTTGTTCCCATGCATTTAGGTGTGGGTGTGTGAACATGCGTGTGTGGGAAAGACCAGGGTGGCCTGATCCATGAATGACTCTTGGCCTGAAAAAGTTTCCCAGTCCGGCCCTGATGTTTCCCATGTTTCAGGTGCGTAAGGTAAGGTATAGTGTAAGGTATAGCCCTAAGGTATAACCTGTAACTATGCATACTTAAATAACCTGAGGGAACATCCTCCTCCTCTTCCTTCATGTCTGGGTCTCTGTAGGCTATGCAGAGTGGGGCAGCCGAAGACACAAGAAACATGACACAAGGGAGAGATCTTACATATTCTTTTAAGCTTTGAATGAAAGCTGGCTGAGCGACAAAAGTAATATGAATATCTTGTGACATTTCCACTGCAGGTTTTTTTTATTCTCTCGGGGGAGATTCTTTGTTGTAGTTGTTGTTTACAATGTAATGTCAGGAAGATTATTTTGTGTATAAGATCCATTATTTTGATTGTGGATTTATACTATTCTATATCTAGAGCCATTAAGCAAACACTTTTCTCTAAAGCGACTTACATCTGAGTTCACCAGCAATGCCGACACTAACACTGGGGGCAAGAATATGACAGCTGACTGGGAGAGCAGGATACGAACTGCCAACCTGATCATTGGATGACCTGCTCTCCCACCTCAGCCACTAAGCCAGATTGATGTATGAGTTTAGAAAACTGCCTCATTTTCTTAATACTAATATGAAAAGTTCAAGGATACACTGCAGATAAAAGATATTTACTATTAAAATGATCTAATTTTTCCCTAGCATTTTCTCTCTTTAAGCCTTCACTTCTTCAAGTATTTTCAGCACACAGAGACACAAATCAGGAATTTTCTGAAGTTTATTATGTTATTAGGGCACACCGACTGACCTTGATGTTTCCTTGGAACATTTAACCAACCCCAAGGTGGCTATTACTGTGATGAATATTCTGCACTGCTGACAGCGCCATGGCTTATTTATTTACCCAGCAAGAGGTAGCTCGCTACCTCGCCATGACCTCACGCTGTGTCTTCCTCCCTCATTTGTCAACCCGCACCTCCTCTGGTGGCCGTGCAGGTCTGATGAAGAGATGGGCGTGAACTTAACGTGCAGCAGAGCAAGGTGGCTATAATGTACACAAAACAAATAAACAAAGGCAGAACGCTGAAGTGGCTAATTAGTCTCGAACATCTTAATCTTTCAGCCTCGTTTCACTTTTTCATGTTTGCCAGCATGCAGCGTTGATAAATTTAGGCCCACGTTCGGATTTCCCGGCATGAAAAACCACTCAAAAACCACTAACGGCAGTTCAAAAATAGAAGCCTTCAAAGCTTTCCTCACAGGAGTCCTGCTACAATTGATTTAGTTGGAATGTAATTGTTTATACTCCTGCTGAAGACTTTTTACAGTAAGCTGATTTTGTAAATACTTTAAATCTGATGTTCGCTAATGGTAGTCAAACATTACTGACTACTCAATAGATCTCAAGCACAGCCGCATCCCTGAGTGTACATATCTTGAAAAGAATCAGACTTTAAGAGACACATTATTGTCTTTCAATGGCAAACAAAATGCAGGCTTTTTTCCCCTACTTTTCAACTGAATGCTCACCCAAGAATAGATGGGGTGGTAAATCCTGGTATTTGAAAATGCATGGTATAAGGGCAAAAAGTCAGCTTAAATAATCCCCAAACAGGAAACAGTTAGAAACCTGAAAAATGAAGTCCAAGATGAACAAGGAAGGCAGACATGAGTGAAAAGGAATCTATCTGGAGCAAGGAGGAGCAAACAAAGACCAGCTTGTTCTGAAACAGGTAATAGTTTGGATATTAGTAAACAGACATACTTGAATAGAGCTTTTTTACTGTAGTCATATATGACTACTCACCCAAACACATACTCATGGCACTTCTATGTAGACATGATAAGTGCTTTTTATACACATTCCTATCACGGTGAGCACTTTGGGAGCAGGGATAGGAATTGATAAAATATTATTGATATCAATGGCTTTATCAATTCTTCAATTGGTCTGGTACTTTATTGATTCCCCTATCAATTTTTATTGAGGAAACAAGTATACATGGATTAAGAGTATCAGAAAACTGGTAGACTACATGAAAGCTGTAAAGAGAAAACAGCTCTTTGGAGCTTAGACTCCTGAACTCCAACCAAACCATGTAAAGGAAAACAGACAGATAAATAATATCTTCAAATTCATAACAGATCTGGTCTGAAAATGGAAAATTAAAAATACCTTTGTGTAAAAACTCTAGACATTTACAAGAAGTCAACTAAGAATGTAATAAAATGAACACTGACTAATGCTTACAAATGTAATACTGACATTTTAACTGGAAACTAATTTGGATCACCTTGAATTTCCTCCTTCTGAATTCAGACAAAACTGAGGTTGTTGTCTTTGGACCTGAAAAACTCAGGACTAAACTAACCAGCTACATAAATACTCTGGATGGCATTAAATTGGCCACTGGTACTACAATTAGGAACCTTGGAGTTTTCTTTTACCAGAACTTGTCCTTCAACTCGCATATCAAACAGGTTTCTAGAACCGCCTTTTTCCACCTGTGTAATATTGCCAAAATTAGGGACATCCTCTCTCAGAGTGATGCAGAAAAAGTAGTCCATGCCTTTGTTACTTCCAGACTAGATTATTGTAAGTCCTTACTGGTGTATTGTCCTAAATCTGCACTGAAAAGTCTCCAGCTGATCCAGAATGCTGCAGCCAGGGTTCTGATGAGAACCAGCAGGAGAAATCATATTTCTCCAGTTCTAGCTTCTCTTCATTGGCTTCCTATTAAATCCAGGATAGAGTTTAAAATCCTCCTCCTCACATATGAAGCTCTCCACAACCAAGCTCCGATGTATATCATAGTTTTCATACACTGCGTTTACATGCAGCCAGTAACCCTTCCATAACTGAAATTAGCATAACCCATGTGAACATTGGCAGAAACCTGAATATGCCCATATTCCGTTTTTTAAAAACCCGAATATTACCCCTGGGTTACTCTTTTTCCAACCCGAATAGTTGGTCATGTAAACATGTGTCGGACTGTCTCCACTGAAAGGAACATTACATTGTTTTCTACATATGTTTTATCTGCAAGGATTTTGGTCTTTTAAATGGTAAAAAACAGTTTCCATTTTGGGACGACCAAAATGGATGTCCCTAATTTTGGTAATATTACACAGGTCCAATAGGTGGTTCTAGAAAACTCTTTAAGATAACTTTGTCTGTTCGTTTAATCTCATCAGGCTTCATAGATAAGTAGACCTGAGTATCGTCGGCATAACAATGGAAGTTTATACCATTCTGTCTGATTATATTACCTATGGGAAGCATATACTGTACAGTGTGAAGAGAACTGGTCTGAGTACAGAACCCTGAGGAACTCCATGACTAACTTTGTTCTGTGAGGAAGTTTACAAAAAAAACTGAGATCTATCTGATAAATATGACCTAAACCAGCCTAATGCTGTTCCTGTAATTCCAATAACATGTTATTGGTGCACAAGTGCAGCCAGGTGTGGCTCTGTCTAGCTACCGTAGTTTTCTGCTGGATGGAAACATCATAACTGAGTGGCAATTGGGAGAGACTTTATATAGAAACTTTCCAGCCAGGCGATGGAAGCACCAAGATACACAGTCAAACATGCAAAATAACGCGCTCATATAGAGATATACTGTACGCCGAGGCGAGCACACTCGCTAACACACACCATAAGTACACAGAGATTGATTGTTGCGAGGTAAATATATAGATTAGGAGAAATTCCAGTGGAGAAGTGGAAACACACACACAAACACCCAAACGCCACCATTATTTTAAGTGGTGTGACAAGTAGCTGGAAGGAATAATATTTCACAGCATGCAGCCCTTAAATTCATGTTAGAAATGTGACCTTCTTGTATTTGGATTGCAGTGAAGAAAAGATGCTTTGTGTGTTAGTCCACTTTCCACTGCGCTTCTTTGCAGTTTAAATGGGACCACTTCAAAACAACATGGTGGTTAATTTGAAAAAACTCCATATTAATTAAGGTTCCCTTGATATTCAAAAATTGCCTTGTTTTTGGATGAACCTACCATTTTGTTTTGGCGGGCGAGAGGTTGATTAGGGCGTTTTATTGGTACAGTACTGCTGTATGTATAAGAGTGATTTTAGTGTCTGTCTGTAGACCACAGAGCATATATTTTCAGATAGACAAAAGAAAGAAAAAAAGTTTGATCTTTTACATGACATAATACTACAGGGCTTTCCTGGATGGCAAGATGAGAAAAATAAATAAATAAATAACATCATAGGTATTTGGATATAATGGCAGCTGCATTCATTCAGTGTGCAGAGGAGGGGAGAGGAGGAACAAATTAACTTCTAAATTTTAGAAGAAATAAGTTATGAAACAGGGCTGTAATTGAACTAGGGATGGGCATTTGATTAAATTGTCTTAATCGATTATCAGGAAAATTAACAATCGATTATCAATTAATCATTAGTATTTTTATATTAAAATTCAGTATTTATAACCAATATTTAAATTAAGTGAAAGTGAAAAAAACCTAGTGTGTTTCCTTATTTTAGATTTTTATTACAAGACGAATGACTCTTGCGTCAGTTAAATGGGATTCGTTCAATGGTTACACTGGAAAATATTAGTTTACATGCAACTTAAACACCGGTCTAAAGATGCATTTGATTAATCAATGAAAAGATAATTTAGCTGATTAAAATCTAAACGATTGATTAGTCGATCATCGATTAATTATGCCCATCCCTAAATTGCATTGCAAAATTCCAAATTTCAGTCAGTATGTCTTCTACGGCGGTTATCCATATGATCTACCTGTGCACATGGATGTACAGTTAATGCAGGTGTTGTTCTGGGAATGTTTATAAAGACATCTATCATAAAAATGTGCAGAATTTTACTGAGCTACCAAGCTTTACAGAAGAAGAAGTAAGTGTTTATCCATTTCTATAACTGGATATTTATTGGTTGCCGTGTGACATTTATAGTAATGCTGAATACTAGAAGGATACTTAGTATGACAGCTGACAAATCCTTTACGAGTCCTCTTATATTCCTGCAACGATTTGAAGTACATTCCTCACACTAAATGTTTATCTACACTCTCAAAAGGCTGTGTTGGGGGCTTAAAAAATATTACTGTGACAGTAAAGCCCAGCTTATAGTCTATTTTTCTTGCATTGGAGATGGAAATAACTGTAGAGGGAATCTAAATCTTCCTTTTTATGGGTTTCTTTTTTTTGCAACCTCTCCCGTCTCTGTGCAACTGTTTTAATCTTCTTTGTCATCTTACTCGCCTTGAGACCCCATTATCTCATTGTCTGTGGGTCTTCTAGGAATCCTCCCACCCTCTGTGTTCCTGCTCTCATATGGAACCTCTCAGGTTTATTTCAGGAGGCAGCAAGCTCTGATCCACCAAACCTGGTATTTGAAGGTCACTTGCACAGAACTGCAATGGGGCCATGAGGCGGTGATCAGACTGCAGAGCTCACACACATTCATGCCGGCACAGTGATGCATCCTGATGCACGACACGTTAATATTTGTGTTACTAATTAAAACAATTCAAGCATCACAGAATGCACCTCAATGACTTTATGCCTCTCTGTTCTTTTTAAACATATCTTTTTCTACATGACATCATATTACTAATTTTAGCTTGGTCTCTTGTGGCTGGCGAGCCAGTAAAAAAGACTTGTTTGTACCATCAGTTGTGGCTCCATTGTGATGAGTCTCCATTCAGTGATAAGAAACATTGCTTGGATACAAATAAGATTTTTGTGCAGCTTTAAAAGAACTTTTCAGTTGGCACATCTCCTATTTTTTTCTGATCTTTTCAAGAGAGATGCACAAAACCTTGTTTCTCTGCTACATACTGCACCTAACAGTATAAACAGCTGCTTGATGATGAAAATGTTGACATAATGGCATTGGTCTTTTGTCATTAGCCTTTTGTGTGTCAGCTCTGGGTTGTGTGTTTTATATCTGCTCTGATGAAGCTCAGAATCTCTAGATCTACTGCCTGCTGTTGTATCAAGGTTGGTGACAAAGCGATGAAACAGATTAATAGATTACAGACCGTAGGTTTGTGGAGCAGTACGCCCATGTTTGTCTTATGACCTACAGCTGTCAGTTTAGTTTTTGTGTCTATTTCTCATTTTCTCCCAAAAGTAACAGACTGTTCTGAACTCTGTCAATCCACTGGCATCAACGAAGTGGCAGCCATAAGGAAGTTGTAGCACATCCTGGCTCTGTGTGTACCCGTAATTCGAAGATGATAATATCAAAAGCTGTGAGATTTATAAATGTTATGCTTTGGCTCTCTTCTTGCATCACTGATCAACCTGAGCTCTGACCTGAGATTGTGTTGTGGCTTTACTTTTAGTGGAAATAAAATTATGAGCCTTTAGTTTTTAAATTATTTCCTTCCAGAAATTATAAATGGAAAAATCAGCGGGGACATTTCTTCAAGGAAAAATGTTATGCAACAACAGTGAGCCAACTGAAGCGATAAGATGGGAAACTAGAGGGAGATGGTCGGCATTGTTTCATCCTTTGGCCTCAGAGTTACCGTTTCAGGCTCGTTCTGTTACATTTTCCTTTAGATAAATTCTAAAAATAACACAGCAACTTTTTGACAAAACTCCATTACAAACTGTATTCAAACTAATGAGGATGCTCATGTGTGTTGCATCACTGTATCCTTTACATGATTAAGCCTTTGTGTGCTTGCGTATACAGACACTGATCCCCAAGGCATTATTGTAGATTTACTTTGCCATAACTGACTGGGATAATTAAATCCTTTCCCACTCATTTCCTCTCCTCCCTTCTTATTCCTTGTGACACTCCTCCTCCGCTCTTGTCCGTTTGTGTTATACCCTTTGCTGCCTTTTCTCCTCACTTCAGAACTTATTTGTGCTTGACTCCCTTCTTATTCCTCTGTTGCTCGTGTCACATGTAGCTGTGAGGCGTTCCTATAATAGCTACTAATTTAAAGCCAAAATTAAGCCTTTTATTTTTCTCCAAGATATTATTTACAAGTCCTTGCAAAGATTTTATTAATTACCTGCTTAAAAAAAATCACATATACAAAGAAATACCCATGCATACTTGTAGCTGCTATTCCTGTACTTTTACCTGATTTTCTGGTTAGAAGAACTAAACTGCTTTGTGTTTCTTTCCCAAATATACCAACAACTGCACAAATTCACTTAAGTCACAGAAATCAAAAATTAATTCCTAATTTGAAATGAAACGCCAGGAGGTTGAATAAGAGGATAAGAGGAAATCTCGGATTTCTGCTGCCCGCTGGCTCTTCGTTTCCAAAACTCTCGAGGAAAGACTGACCAGCATTTTCAAAAACATTTTCTTCTACTTTTTTACTGTGAAAGATTTCATATACTTGAGCAAGTAAAAGCACATATTTCAGCTGTCTTGGCAACAGTGGCCTCTCTTCACAACACCACTTTTTACTCCGATTCATCAATTCAACACATTTGCTCCACCGGTTCATTAACTCCTTGATAAGCATGCGGGCTAATAACTGTTATCTTAATTGAAATCAGAGGACTATAGCATTGGCTATGGCCGAGGGAGACTGGGGGTTGGCGGCATCCTGCTTCTCTTATACTTTTAAGTCCTTGTCTATGTCCCAGTGATTGCTAATGGCCCAGAGATAAATTGCTGAAAGTTCTCATTATGGTCAGTCAGGCCATTTGCCTTTTCAGCCTAGCTTTTTAAAAATGATTTTATCTTTTTGGGTAAACTCAGTGTCTTTGTTGTGTTGGGTATTTGACAGAAGAGACAGACAGGAAAGATGGGAGGAGGCGTGATGAAATGTGATAAAGGTTGCATGCCAGATTGGCGGGTACACAGTATGTGCCTGAGTCATCTGAGCTGCCACGACATCATCAGACCCCGCGGTTTATAGCACTTGTTCCAGCTCCAAGAAAACGTTGTTCCAGCAGGATACATGCAGCAACTTTCCTATTAAAGCTGCTGTGAGTTTTTATCTCTCTTAGTTAAAGCCTCGCAGCAGTAACCCCAATGGAAATTCCTTTGAAAAGCATCATCTGATAAGCTGTTCACTGTCTCACAAATATTATATAATATTAATATTACTGATTAAACTGTGTCCAAATGGCTGAATATGTTAATTTTTTTAAATAAATTGGTTTGTATATTAAACTTAACATGGTTACACACATTATGTGTGCATTTCCATTTCAAATAATTTTACTGTTTTCTCAGTGTGTGATGGGACTCAGACATATCAGTACCTTTCAGTCTGAGCCCATATGCTCTTCCATTTGCCTGCAACTTTTGTAGTTAATTGGTCATTCAGATCATTAAGATCTGAACCATTTAAAGCAAATATCAGTACAACTTCAATGAAAACATAGTGACACCACATTTGTGTGTTGCCTTTTGTGTTGCTTTGTTTCAGATCCATGTTAAAGACATAAAAGCTTTCAGAGAAAAGAGGAATTACACTGAATATGCTTCACCCTCTTTAGATAACCACCAACCACCAGGATATAATTTACCTTTATGATCAAGGTAAATGTTCAGTAGTTTGGTTAATTGACCATAATGTTTATCTAATATAACATATAAATGAATTATTATGTCATTTGCTATTTGGTGATCAAGTATGACTCGGGTTGGTCTTACAGTACAATGCGTTCATGACAATTACATAAAGAAAAGAAAGAAACCTAAATATGTCTTTTGCAATGGGTAGTTTCATTTTTCAAACATGACGTCCATGGCTTTTAGTTGTCAGTGTGCAATAATCAACCCTATGGAAGAAAGAGTGTTTAATTCCAGATTTGTGGAACTTGTATCTTTTCTAAAATACATGGTGGCTTATAATGACAGCAGGAAGCTGCAGAGAGACTCAAGAAGGTCCTGTGCAAGCCGTATGTTAATAAGTGTCGTGGTACCTACCACAACAATGAGAAATTGTTAGAGTAATCAAATTACAAGTGGTAGTTTCTTCCAAAACGTGAACCATTGGCAAGCTCATTTGTATGTTAGACATAAAATATTATGGAGAGCCCACTTTTTGTGTTTGTTTTTTCGTGTGTGTGTGTTGTTTTTTTACTTTCAATTGTTTTAATATTGTGATATGGATCACTCTGGGTCTGAAATAAAGACTTAACTAACTTTCTTTCCACGGCTCCACTGTGTCAAGCAGCAGCTATACTGCAAAAGGACAACTAAAAGTCAAAGCTAGTTAGATGTTTTGCTTGGATTTCTAAATTCTCTACCAATGTTGACAAGAAATGTTGCCAGAAAGAAGCCTCCCAAGTCCAGGTAGAGTTCCAGAGTTAATGTAGGATTTATTTATTATTTACACTGCAGATGTAGTTGGAATAAGACTTCTGGGTTTCTTTACTTTGTTGTTATATTATTGTGTTCTGTTGGTATATCGTCAGTGAAGGGCCTAGTGGCCTCCAACCCTTTGGCGATTTATTCTCATCAGTTTATACTGCATCTCCCAGCGAGCGGTCCTGGGAGCAGCCTGGTTTCCCTGAAGGGTAACGTGATGAATATATCTTTTATAGTTGCTAAACATTTTTGATGTCACAAGTGGTGGGTCGACCTGACTGACTGTATTTCCCATGAAGACCATGCAAATGAAAACCATGGTGCAGTATAAGATGCTGGGAATAGTAATAGATTAACAGATCATTTTGAAGTAAGGTCAATGAACAAAATGACTTAGGTTCAACATGCAAGGCTGGGAGAAAGCGCAGTGTTTGCACCTCTGAGGTAACTGTGCAGGGTGGCAGTGCCGTGCCAGCAAGCTGGGAGCATCTAGAAGATAAGTGAGGTACAGTTATGGTGACAGACAGTTGAATGTTTAACTAAGCACAAGGACCCGATGCCTACTTTTTGTAGTCAAATTAACGGGAAACAACCTAACAGACATGTGATATGAGGCGTATAATCCCCCACCACTTTATGGTAGTAAAGCTGACTGTTTTTTATAATCCTATTTGTTGACATGGATTTAAGGATCCAGATCCAAGTTGAAAGGGTGTTGATCAAGCTGTGAAATCCTCATCAAAACACATTATTCTAAGCTCCTAGTCATATTTGACAGACTACCCGAGAAGCATGCAAAAATAATTTTAATTTCTGATCGAAACTGCGACATGACATCCACTAGTAATTACAAGCCTGTGTTTCAAGCTGCTTCTAATAATTGCTGGTCTTTCCTTCCACCCCATATCTTATAATTTGCATCTTTCTTTCAGCGTCGGCATGCTCAGCATTAATGTGGTTTTTGCATCAGCCTTGTGCGGCTGTCAGTATGACAGCAAGGATTTTAAAAGCTATTTAAATTCCCTGCATTTAAAGTCCCCACAAGTATATGTGCTTTTTATGAAGGAAAGGGAGCTTGCAGAGTAAGTCAGTCAGAGGTGGTAGGATGGCGTCTTGATCTCCAGTTTGATCTCACAGCTGTCTCACATGCTAATAGACTACTGCAAAAATGTGGATGACAGACCATAGAGAAATCCTGTTAGTTTGGCTTATTTAATGTTTACTGGCCGTAGTAACTTGATTTAAATATGAAAGAAGTTGAGCTGAATAAATTATTAAAGTGTTATTTTTCAGTAATTTATTATTATTTTTCTGTTAAAGTCAAAATGGATATGACCATTTTTTCCCATACATTTTTCTAATACTTAAAAAAAAAAAAAAAGCCATGAATTTTAACAAGAATAAAATACCTGCTAGAGTGTACTCTTCATATTGTTTATTTCATGATCACCTTTCATAGATAAATAAGATGGTATCTTGTCTCTTATCTCAGAATTTTTTTATTGATTATAACCTTGGTTAATTGATTTCTATACAGATTAAGTTTGTACCTGCCTGCAATGTCCATGTTGTGTTGTAGTTGTTTGTGTAAACAGTTTACTTGTATGGTTAATTGTGTAAGCTGGATTTGTACAAAGACCAAAGCTGCCTGCTGCTGCTGAAAGGCCAATGTCCTTTTTGCATAACAGCTGAAGTCAGACATGTTAGTGTTTTATTAGAAACCTGTCTACAGCAGAGATTAGAGTTTTCGTTTCATGAGTGTTGCCTACTTTTATGATATTGTATAAAGCAGCATTGGATCAAGCAGAGAAACATTCTGTAGTGTAATTATTCATCTGTGATTCCTACACACACACACACACACACACCTTTCTCTCTTCTTTTCTGTCTGGGCCAAACAGTCAACAGTATAAAGAGGATTAATCCTAATAATCCCGTGTTGAAATTTATAGGTTTTGCTTATCGCACACTAGATTGATGTGATCTTTGGTTTCTCTGACCAATGGTGCAGATGTGACCGAGATTTGGGGTTTATTTCATTTATTGCTGTTAATTTAGATGGGCTGATGTGAACTAATGCAACTATACATGTACATTCTCAAGGCTATGCAGCAACCTCTGGTTTGTGAGTTGTTCTGTTTTTTAAATCAGAACAAAATTTTTTCGGATGCTGTGCAGCATTTACATATTGGTACAGTCAATGTGTGCGTCAGCAAAATACAGTTTTGCTTCGACTCCAGAACTTTTAAAAATATCTGAATCTTTACTGTGATCTCTTTTTCTTTTTTACCTTTGATTGATCAGTTTTATGCATTGGATCACTAACTGCTTTATTAGTGACCTTTCTAAAATAGATTAGTTGTCAGCAATGTTGAATCAAATTAAATCTGTTCAATTACTGATGTTCGTCTCATGAGCAGAATGATTTGCCACATTCTGATAGTCATAGTGTATTTGTTCTCATGTTGTTTTATATTGGCAAATTAAACTGAGTGAGGCCATAATTGTGTCAGAAGTTCATTTCTTTTCTTTTCAGTTTAGGAATTTGTGCTTTTCTCTGCTTTGCTTCAGCACCCAGTTCTGTGAATTAGGTGTTTTCACACGCAAACACCTCAATGACCTTTCCGTACTCAACTTAAATTCTGATTTTTAAATCTGAAATATAAAGTAATAATAATTACTCAATCATATATATGTCTTCGTTGAAGTAATGCTGCTTCAAAGCTGAAATCAAATTTAAAGTGAAAATGGTACCTGATACACTATGCGGTCTTCTATGTTGTAGCTAAAAAGAAAAGAAGCAGAAAACTTTGTTTTTCTGTTCTTCTGGTAGACGTACATATGTCACATCTGCCCCCTGTCAAACCCTTCCGAACCCCCAGATCTTAAGCAGAATTGAATAAAGGTGATGAAACGTTTTCCACGTAAATCTCAATTAGGAATCTTACTGGAAAACTCCTGGTATCAAATTGGTCCTGACTGTCTTGATGTTTGAGCTGGAAAGATGGAATTAGTGCATTCCTGATCTTTTCATGCATGAGTCCCAACCTTGTTTATCTTTCCATCTTAGCGTATTTGCCAGTGTATTTGACCTCATATTGTGTACAATGTGTGTCTATCTGCTGCAGGAGGCAATGAGGCATGAAATCGGACACGGCTGGTCCTGAATGGTCATGAATGGAGGCTTGGTTGTGGTGCACAGGGCCTATAGAGTATTCAAACACTAACCGCTCTGTCACGTTTGTCCCTAGTGCCCAAACACACCCCACATAAGCACACACACACACACGCGACACGCCCTGTTCCACCCATCGCTCCAGTCTGTCTGTCTGTCTGGGTGACAGCTGAGAGTGATGAGTGTCACCAAGGAGTCTGGCTGTGACGCTGTGAAGGTGAGGGGACTGATTCTTTCCGGTCACGGTACTTCTTGTGACCTTCTGGCCCCATGAGGGGAAAAAAAATACTGAATAGCATCACTGTGTGTGTCTTTGTAAAAAAAAATGGCTCTGTGTGTTTGCCTTGGTGACGGACATGAATATCTTTGTGTGTCTGTCTGTGGCAGTGAAATGCCAGGGGTGGAACTAAACCCCCCCCTCTTTTTTAAAATTCTGTCCACGGAGGCTGCTGCTTGGTCTCCATGGTAACAGAAGGAGCAGAAACCATGGGGCTCCGCCTGTGTATGTGAAAGATGTGACGTGATGGTTAAGAAAGATGAAGGTTAGCAGGCGATATGTCATGATAACAGGTTGTCGGATGGAATATCTGCCAGGCTCAAGCTCAAATTGCGTGTTCCTCTCCGGCAGATTGAACGTCTTTGATTTGTAGCTGCCTGTTTAGCAAGGATGTTGGAAGTCTAACGAAAATCAAATACAGGAAACTATTTCAGACAAATATCCCCGATGATCTCTTTAATAAATGTAGTTTACTAATTCATTTTCTTATCATGCCCTTTTATTCTAGTGTGAACTCAAGCAGTCAGTAGGTTTTTATTTACTGTCTTTGAAATAGTAATGATTACCTTTCACTTTAAATGGCATGTAATCAAATTTTGTGGATGAATTTTATTTGAAAGAGGAAAAAAGTATTTAAACACTTCATCAAGTCAAATTTATTTGTATAGGACATAAAAAACAACTGTGGTTGACCAAAGTGCTTTACATCAACAGAAATAAACAATAAAAAACTGAAATAAAAGCATTATCAATAAGAGTGAAATTGTTAAAAACAAAGTAAAACAGTAAAATAAAAACTGCAGCATGATTTTGTATAGAATTTAGATTGAATCAATTGTTTTTTTCTGAGGATTAAATAAAAGAACTGACAAAAATATACGAATTGTTTATTATAATTTATATACAGATAGTTTAAGCTTTTTGTTTTTTTGTCTTTACAATTTGACAAAAAAAAAACTGTGTCCAAAAATGTTTTTTGCATTTTAAAATTCACACAAATGTATGACAAATTTCATGTGTAGAAGTACACTTTTTAGTTGCTGCTGATAATTTCTACATCTTTGTATGAATGTACGTGTCAATGCATTTTTGTGAACAGTGTGAACAATTTCCAGATGGTGAAAAGCCCATTTTTTGAAATTTGTGCCCAGTTAAATGAGTTCTGTGAAGAATTTTGTATTGTATGAGTTGTAAATTGGCATTTTTTGTCATAAAGAAAATATTCTGATATATTGTGGGCCAGAAGTCAGCATGAGGAGATGGAATGATCAGTTTCCCATTTTTCTCAAGGTATGGAGAGTGATGTATCGGCCTGTAATATCAAAAATACATTTGATAACAGTTTTTTGGGTGAAAAGATGTTTATAAATGTGGCAACTGGTGGGGGGAGATCTAAGTTTATATTCTTATTTTTCAATGCTGAATATGTGGATGATGAAACTTGTGAATATTGTAGAAATTGATGGCTCCTCATGCCGAACTTCTGGACCGGTAGGGGAAATGGAATCAGGATGTTGTTGTTAAAGTTTTAGGTGCGTAATCCCTTTATCTACCCAAGTGTTTAAATACAGTGGTTGTTTATTGCTGATGAAGTCCGGATTGTGCCAAATCAGAGTGAAAAGTGACGGTGCCAGAGTGGAGTTAGTAATATTGTGGAATTTCCACCAGGCTGTCAGAGCCGATGATATTGTGGGGTTTTGGAAGCAGGGGTGTTTTTTAATAGTTTGACTGAGGAATGGTAAGTCAGAAATATGGA
>JAVQJG010062345.1:0-17364 GCA_036024015.1 Craterocephalus amniculus | reverse complement strand
AGTCTCGTGTATCGCGAGACCTCCAAACCAAAACAAGCGCGAGCGTCAATGGGCTAAACTGCAAGCGCCGTTTCTGGTAGGGGGAGACCCGATGGAGGAGGAAATGTCCGCTTTTTCATTAGAACAGGTCAGTCAAGCAAAATACTTACTTCCAAGCTGCTGTATGACGATGATAATGCTGCATAGAGCCACTTTAATTGGCTTTTCCTAATTCTTTTAAGCCCACACCAAGAAAAAATTAGGGGAAAAATTACTATTAAAAAAAGTCATTATGATGTCTTTATTTGCCTTTTAATAAAATAAAATAAAATAAAATATTGTATATTTTTTGTTTGATACCCTGTGATATGTCAAAATTTGATGTGCCTGCTGGTATCCACCAGGGGGCAGCAGACAAGCATCAGCTTGTTTTTAGACTTTTTAAAATAAACTGATTCAGGTCTCGGTCTCACAAGAGCTTTAAAGGCTTAAATAAATTAATCAAACTGTTTATCTGTGATGGAGAAGTTGCTACCTTCCAATTTTGATGAGAATTGTCATCATGGCAATCAGGAGTGTGGCAAGTGAGCTGGTTGTTTTTTTATGCTGATCATGGTAGCTGACGTCCACCAGATAAACCTCGCTGTGGTGCTGTGCTGACCCTACTGGGTGAAACTGGTGCATGAAGGTGGAAAACCAATATTTATTATCCTGCTTTATAAGTCTTACTACACATATGCTTATTCTAAAGGGAAATTTTTAGAGGTTCGATTTATGTTCGATTATTTTTTTTTTTTAAATCCTTAAACCATCATGAATGGGTTTCCCTTCCAAATGAGAAGGGTTTTTCTGTCATCAGCAGAACTTCTTGCCTCTACCAAAAACTAAATGGCTGCGTGGTATTCGCGTGGTATTGGTATTCGCATTATTAATTGGTAATTTATGCACTATTGGGTGAAACACCTGCGTTCTTTATATGCCATATTCCACTGTGATAAACTTTAAACATCTCTCAAACTGAAATATGCTGGAACACTGAGGATTTAGCATGAAGTGTGTTGCATTTACAAACATTTGACTTTTCCAGACGTGAACCTCTCTTCCTTTTGTATTGTCAGGACCTGAGAAGCCTTTCAACCTCAGCCTCACTAGACGTGGAACGAACTTCTTGAACATAAACTGGTATTTGCCTCGTGGAAAAGTTGACTATTATATGGTTAACTCAACAAACAAAGAGATTTCCAACACAACAACCACCACCTCAGCCAGCTTCACTGGTTTAGAGTCTGGGACTGCGTTTAATTTTACAGTGACTGCTGTAGCTGGAGAGTTCAGTAACACATCCGACAAAGCCTCTTTTGCCACCGGTGAGTTGAAAATGCTTCTGTGAGATCCTAATAACATTTCTAGAGACATTAACCTGCATGCATATCGTTTATTTAAACTTCCATCACTGTGCACAGGTGCACAGGTAACAACTTTAATAGAAACCTATTGTGATGTCTCATAACATAAGTACTTTAGTTAATTCAATATTGAGTGTCTTCTTTATTATTATAAATCATAATCTACAGTACATTTATGTTGACAGTGAAGTGTTTCATACTCTTCTTTAGTTGTATAATCTTTGGAAACCTTTACCTTAACCATGGCATTTTTTAAAGATTATTTTTATTGTTTTATTTATTTCTGCTCTGAAAAACTTGTACATCTTTGAGATTTTTCTGACAACATAATCCATGTTTAAACCCATCTTCAACATATAAATAGGAAAAAAGCATTACATTTTTGTTCAGGTTTGGAGGCGGTGAAGCAACCAAAAACTATAACTTATAGTACTTTGAAGTTTCTTCTCCTGGGACAAACATTTCTGTCAGTCTGGATATATTTTTGACCAGAAAACTGAAGTTAATGTTGCTCAAATAATGAATTTACAGTATGTGATCTCGCTTGGTTTGCATTCACCTAGACTTCTACCATAACCAGTTCAGGCACGAACAGATGCATCCTGTTTGGTCTGCACTCGGTCTGAATATCTGAGGGCAGACAAATGTCTCTCTGGGACAAATCTAAAATATTTCATAAAATAAAATGAAATTCCTCAGATCATTTAACTACTGCATGTTTTTAACCCGGTACTTTCAGACGTACCATGGGTGGGAAATGACATGTGCATATGTGTTGTACTCAGTCTACCTCCTGAGTACCTACACACGTTATACATCATTGAAAAATGAGTTTCCTGTTATGATAATGATATATACTCTAGCATCCCAAGCAAAATGCAGAACTGGAGATTCAGATTTAGATACTATAAAGCCGTACTGTACTCCAGTAGCAGATGATACTCCAGTAAAAACACTCCTGTTACTTCACCAAGGATCCAGCTAGATAACTGCTCCACAAAAGGTCTTTATCCATAAAAACCAGTTTAAGGTAAAAATTTATGGATTTTAAGGGGTTAAAGCTGAGGCTTCATTTTTTGCCAGTTCGCCAAATATTTATGTGATGATACTGCGTACGATACATAATGGGAGCAGGACAAGGTATTGGCACCAAATGTGGAACCAGATTCTATAGATTCGACCTATGTAGGAAGTTGGTTTATCTCCTCCATGTAGCAGTTTGTTGGACTTTTTTATTCAACACATATCTGTATATTTGCAAAGAGTAGAATTTTCCAAATGCATCATTTATAACAAGATTTATAATGAAAATATTAAGTATGAAGCTACTAAATGACCTTTTCTCCATTTATCCTTTTATTTTAGCACCACATCCAGTGATTGATCCTAAATGCAACGCCAACTCCACCACAGCTTTAAACGTGAACTGGTCAAAACCTTCACAGGCCAAGGATTACTACATATACTCAGTTGAAACCTACAATGCTTCAGGAGATAACTCCGTAAATGTAACCGGTACCAGTGCTGTTGTATTCAATCTGGAGCCGGGAACAAACTACAACATCACTGTCACAACAATAGCTGCTCTAGGTGTTCCATCCACTCCAGTCCAGACATCCTGCTACACAAGTTAGTACATTCATGGTAAATCATTTTACTTTGAAATTAATGTTATTTTCTTTTATATTTTAACATTCGGCTTTATTTTATTCAGTGCCCAAAGCAGTGACCAATCTGATAGCAAAGGAAGTGGACACAACATCCATCACAGTGATGTGGAACAAGCCAAGTGACTATAAGCCCACCTACTCCTACCGGGTGGAGACGTTCCTGGACTCAAAGAAGTTTAGAGTGAATGATACAACTGAGGACAAATTTAAACTTGATGGTCTGACACCTGGAACAGAGTACACCATTTATGTGTCCACAGTTGTAGCGGAGGTCTTTTCCACCAAGGAAAGCCTGAAGATATACACAAGTATGTCATTATAATGTCTGAAATTACTATTTAAAGTAACAGATTGAATAACAGTTACAGTATATTAACAGTACTAAAAGCCACATGACTTAAGAAATAACAGCAAGTTTACTGAATAGGTGAATAATTTAACTACATTTCTACACTCCCCCTCGAACAAAGGTGTCCTCAAAAGCCTTAATTATTTAACTTGGTAATTTATCCAGTTAAAAAGGAAATAAATGAGTAAACCTCTCTCCAGGGTCACATATGCTATATTTTCCCCCCAAAACTCCCAGTAACAAGTGATCTGGACTTAATTTGCGGCTCTTCTGAAAGTTAATACTTTAGAAAAATATTACTTGTAATTGAATGTTTTATTGGGTTTTGTAACATGTGATACTTTTAGGATGGCTTTTTATATATTGGTTTTTGTATGTGCATTTTAATACGCTCTATCTCTTTCAACAAGGGATCCTTTATTCTAGGATGAGTATTTTTTAAAATGAAAATAAGACTAACAACCGAATATAAAAGGTAAAAGCAAATGAAAAATTCCACAGGAATGCAGTGACCGGATAGACCTTAGATCAGATTTCTTTGAGGACCGCTTTAATGCAGAGGCTGAAAAGCCATGGGCGCCCTGCCCCACCCAGTGCTGAAACCATGCTGGTTTTATGCTTTTATCCCCAAAAACACTGGATTCTGGCTGAGTCCGGTTCTTCCATGAAGCAAAAGTTAGAACAACAAGTTATATACTGTAAAATAATCACAATGGCCATGAATATTCAAATCCTCAAGGACCCCTGTGACGCCAATCTGGAAACCACTGGCTTAGATCAAAACAGGTTACTTTGAATAAATTATCCATCAATACCCATTAGAGAAGCCCCCAAAAATAGTTTTTCATCAGAATCGAGATTCTTGTCCAAGATTCTGAATCATTTCTAAGTGTTCAAGAATTGATTTTTTTTAAAAGGCCTAAAAATTATTTGCTTGAGTACTTTCAAAGCTACTTCTAAGTGACATGCTGAACATTGCAAGATTAGCAAAATTTAAACCATTTTTTGATTAAAATAATCAGTTTTCTTTCAACTAATGGAACAATTCCTCAGAGCTGCTTCTGGTTTCCGGAGGAACAGAGTTTATCAGCAACTTTTGCTACATAAAGGGGACTGCATGTGAATTAAGATCGGTTTGAATCAAGAATCGATACAGAATCGAATTGTCACCTCACGAATCAGAATCAAACGGAATTGTGAGTTGCTTAAAGATTCACATCCCTAATACCCATTTATCTGTCCACATTTGCACCAAAGGTAGAAAGGAAACAGTAAATTAGGGGGATGTTAAGGAATAAATTAAATAATAAAAATGCACACAAGCAAAAGAAGAAAGAAATAAAAAGCACGTTCTGCGTTTAAAATATCAAATCTGGAGAACATGAAATGCTACAAAATCTGCCACCAGTGAATAAAAATAAACAACTTAATGAACTGTGGCAACAAATGTTTTCTCTCAATGTTTCTATAATTAGAATAACTCATTTTTCATTTAACAAAATGTATCTCAGGAGTTTCTTACTGCCCCAGACATATGTTTGGAAAAAAAAAAAAAGTATTCATGCAGCGCCAATAAAAAAAGTGTAATTTGCATTCTTACAGTTCCTGGACAAGTTGTTAACATTAAAGCGATCGGAACCACGAGGAACCTGACAGTGAGCTGGAGTGAGGCACCTGGGCAGGTGTCGCTCTACTTTGTGAGGCTCAGTGGCGACAAGCAGATGAACCAGACTCTGACGACTATGGAGACGGTTTTCACGGACCTGACACCAGGATTCAATTACTGTGTGGAAGTGGTGACCATAAGTGGAACTGTTAACAACAGCAAAACTCAGTGCAACGCTACCTGTGAGTAAGAACCACGTTGTAGCTTGTGATTCCCTCAGTTTTCATTTTACTGACTTGTTTCCCATAATCTATTAAGTTCCCAACCCACCTGGCCCCATCACCGTGAACTTTCAGACTGTCCACTCCATCAATTTCACCTGGCCGCTTCCAGACATGCCCCATAACGAGTACAAGTTCAGTGTGTCCGGCGATAATGTCTCTAATCAGACAAAACTGAACTGGTACCTGCTGGAAGGGCTCACCTCAGGAAGCCTCCACAACATCTCTGTAGTCACTGTGGGCGTGCTTGGTTACAAGAGCACAGCAGTAACAGCTGGAAACTATACACGTGAGTAACACTTGCTGCTTTGGTTAAAATCAACTTAAAGATTTTTGTTGTTTTCTCTTATTTTCAGACACTGAGATTAAGTCTTTTTAATTAAGTAATCAGCTTATAGAGTGGTATATCAAAATCTTTGTGACACAGCTTCAGTGACAGCTCACTATAACACATTATGTGTATTCTTTCTTTGGAAGTGGCAGCATAACCTAAGAAAAAAACAGAATTAATTGGAAGCGACATGACATGCAGATGGTTTTATGGAAAATGTTTGTCTTGGTGCGCTACATCCGTGGCATTACAGTCCCTGGACATTTGAAATGTAATGTTTGCTGCTGATTCACAGCATCTTTTCTGTCTCACTTCTTCAGGACCATACAGTGTAACAAATCTGAACCAGACAGAAATCACCACAGATTCAGTGACCTTGGTGTGGGAACAGACAGACAGTAAACCTGAGTACTCCTACGAAGTACAGGTTCTTGACAGAATAATTATTAATTATACTACTACTATAAAAGTAGATAAGCTTCAGTCTGGGACCAGGTACAACTTCACCGTGACGACCAAGGCTGCAGACGGCACCCGAGCAAAACCTGTGACTGTTCAATACTTCACACGTATGTTCTGCATATTGCTTTATTTATGTTGTGTTACAATAAGGAATGCACTGATACCAGTACAGTATGAAAGAGGAGTGGAGGAATAATGGGTCCAATGTAAGCGCTTTGAGTGCCGTCAGCAATAAAACAGAGTAAATCTAAACCAATATTATTATGATTATTATTAATGCCGGTGGTTTCAAACATTTGCATGCTTGGTTAACTGGAATTTCTCTCTGGGGCTTGCCTCTCGCTGGGATGGGCTCCCTCTTCCCTGCAACCCTGAAGCAGTACAAAAAAAATAATGAATGGGATCAGTGCATCCCTAGTTACAGTAAAAAACACAGTATTACAGAGGTGAATGCTATGCAGTGTCATTAAGGCTTTTTAGCATTACATCCAGATGCCTCCTTGGAAAATCTGTTTACGTGTCATGCCTGTGTGGTGCTCTGGACTAGTGGTGTTACGCCTCCAGGTTTTAGGAAATTCAAGCTGCAATCTTCTGTGCTGACTCTACTCTATGTCTCATCCTCTCACTTCCTCAGGACCGTTAAGTGTGATAAACCTGACCCAGACAGAAATCACCACAGATTCAGTGAACTTGGTGTGGGTCCAGCCAGAAAGCAAATCATACTACTCCTACGAAGTAAAGGTCACCGGCCCCGACATTGGCCCAGTTAAGCCAATGGTAAATTACACCACTGATACTGCTAAACTAAGTGACGGTCTTCGGTCTGGAAGCAATTACAGCTTCACTGTCACGACCCAGACCCCAGACGGCACCCAAGCAAAACCTGTGACAGTTCATTTCTTCACACGTACGTACTGTAAACCTTTTCAGAAAACGGACTAATTGATTTCGCTGTGTAACCACAAGCCACTCTTTCTGTGTTTTCAGGGCCACACAGTATCACAGAGCTGAAAACTGAAGCCATAAACACATCTGCTATTTTCATAAGCTGGGCCAAACCATCAGAGTACAGGAATGACTATCGCTATCAACTGACAAGCCACAACCTCAAAAACCGCACCTTGACCGAGAAAAACGTTACGATCTCTGGACTCATCCCTGGAACCAACTACTCGGTCTGTGTTTCCGTGGCAGCAGCTAATGGCATTGAAGGGAAGAAACTGTGCACCTCCCAGTACACCAGTAAGACTATTATTTAATTTTTTTTCGCCTTAAATTGTCAGAGTGGAGCGGCCTTCATTTTCCTCCTCTGAACATTCACAGAACCGGAGACGGTGCAGCCCAGCGTCTCCAGTGACGGCTCCAATAGTTCAATCCGGGTGTCATGGACCAAACCTCGTGGAAATGTGGAGCGTTATAAGGTTCTTCTGAAGAGTACTCAAAAAAATTTCAGCCGTGAAGAAGAACTGGACTCTACCAATACCTCCTTCATTTTCATCGACCTGTCACCTGGCATCAATTACAGCGCTGTGTTGACCACATGCATCGGACCTTTTAGTGAACCATCAGAAGTCGTTGCTAATGCAACTTGTGAGTATGAAAAACTGTAATCAGGTTGGATTCACACTCTGAAGGTTTTTCTGTTTTTTATCCATTTTAAAGCACAATCAACTTTTAACTATTAGACATTAGAATAATCTTTTTCTATGCAGATGACATCCAATTGTTAGAAACGCAGTATAAAAGAATTTCACTGCCTGTCTTTCTTTCTTACTGATTTTTTGTTGTTGTTGTTGTTAAAAAAGTGCTGGTGTGTTGATGTCGGTGTGCATATGTGTCCTTGCAGTCCCCAACCCTCCTGGGCCTATTGATATCCTGACCAAGACAACCAGCTCCATCGCATTTAGTTGGGCAGAAGCTCCTCTAATGACATCAGGATTATTCCACTATAACATACAAATTCAGCAAGGGCAACACATTATTACCAGCACTGATACTAAAACCACACACACCTTTTCCAACCTGTCCTCTGGGACGCCCTATAGCATCTCCGTGAGAACCATTGGACTCATGGGTTTTTCAAGTGACAGCGTTTACAGACACATGATCACAACAAGTAAGGATTTTATTTTTGTTTCAATTCCTTTTTGTATTCACCGTTTGAATTAAAATGTTAATTAATTAAATTTCTTTACAACCATCAGGACCTCATAGCGTAAAAAATCTTAGCGCCAATCCCCTGCTCATGGAGCTCAGTGTCAGTTGGACCGAACCTCTTGAACACAAAAGCAGCTATTCTTACCATGTGATGTGGCAAAGTTCAGATGGGAAGGTTAAAAACGGCAGTACGAACGAAACAAAGTATCTCATCGCTAACCTGCAACCTGGGAGCGCGTACAACATCAGTGTCACCACAGTGACTTCCGATGGAACACAGGGTGCTTCTGAAATGATCAACATCTGCACAAGTACGTTTTTAAAAACTTAATTTGCAGTTTATACCAACTGGCTTAACACATCTGTTTTAATGCAAAATATATAAAAAAAATAGATAAAACAAGATAATTCTGCAGGGTTCCATTTTTCTCATTTTTACACTGGTTATTGTAATGTGTAATGTAGACCTAAAGAAACTCATGCTGAACCTGCCTTATTGAAAGAGATAACATCATCATATTCCTTTTTGTTTCAGTCCTGATGTTTATTTCTGTTTCGTTGCTGCAGATCCAAGCCCAGTGAAGGAACTCACATGCGAAGGACCAAACTTAAAAGAAGCACAAATCATGCTGAAATGGACTAAACCCGATGGTGTGAGCTCAGAGTTCGAGGTTGTCCTGAAAAACAATGAAACTAATGAGCAAATCATAAATTCCACCTTCCCCTGCTGCAGCCACAATGCTTCCAAACTTAAACACAATACAGAATATAAAGTGACAGTAAGGGCTAAAAGCTGTGGACTTCCCAGTACTCCTCAAACTCAAACCTGTACGACAGGCATCACCAGTAAGTCCTCATCTCTAGTGGCCTCTGTAGATGTTTAGATCTTTACCTGATAGCTTCCCATCAACAAGTAGAAGTAAAAATACATTTTTCTTTTTTATTTAAGATCCTCCCATTCCTGGAAACTATAGTAATCTAATACTTGTGAGCACAAGGGACCACACAACGTTCACAGTTCAGATAGATCGCAGCCTGCTGGACAATACAAACGGACCAATCAAACATGTTGGGCTGCTGGTGAAACAGAGCGGCCAAGGATCAGGTTTGCAGTTTGTGCTCAGCTGACCATTTAACAGCTATTTATTCATATTGTTTTACATGTCTAAAACAATGAGCCTGTGTGTGTAGAGAAAGTAGCAAATTTATTGTGTCATAATGTTCAGACTTTAGCCTTTTTTTACATAATTTGCTTGGTCTGGTTCTATGTTCAGTTTTACACTTAAAGGTTTGATTATGATTATATTTTCTAATTTATAAAAACGCACAAATAATATGATATAAAATGCCAACAAACAAAACATTCATGATTGCTACATTAAACTAAAGCAGTAGCTCTGAGTGATACTCAATGAAGCTGAAAGAGTCGACTCTTTTATGAGAATAGAGTTAAAGCGCTAAATCTTTGAAATGAACCAAACTTTTCGTTGTTATCATATGTGTTATTCTGCTTCCATCCAAAATCAACTCCTCTTGCTGAGAAGCATTTGGTATAACTATATCACCTTTATTTTTGGACATTTCTGGATGATGAAGAATTTAAAATAAAAGGCTGGAAAACAAAACTTAGAAACTTAATGTATTAGGAGTATACATTTTTGGTGCTTTTGGCTTTTTGGTGGATTATGTTCATAGCTGTGACAAAGCACCAAAAAGGAATTGCTATTATATCAAATTCAGATTTTTGATATGGTCTGAGCAATGAACCAGACCGAACCAGATTGCAGTAATCTGATTATTTGCATGTATCTGATTGTTAAGGTCATGTATACAGGCTCACTGTAAACAAACATGTTTCATACA
The DNA here is from genome assembly GCA_036024015.1 of Craterocephalus amniculus. Taxonomy (NCBI): domain Eukaryota; kingdom Metazoa; phylum Chordata; class Actinopteri; order Atheriniformes; family Atherinidae; genus Craterocephalus; species Craterocephalus amniculus. The sequence goes on along the minus strand of JAVQJG010062345.1, from coordinate 7,260 downwards.
TTAAATGTTAAGTGAGTCATTAATTAAGTGAGTTACTGTAAAGAGATTTTACTATTTTTTTCCTTAGATGTTCCCAATTCACAACATTTGGGGAAAACCTATGATGACTGGAAACAAAACTCTAACCTAGCATACCTGGCAACAGTTACAGACATTAAAGTTACACCCGTTGCATCCAAGTCACGCGGCATCCAGACCCGCCAAAACACCCATATTTTCATGATAGTAGGAAATGGAAGTCGGTGGAAGGGCTACTCTAATGGTCCTCTGGAACCCAGTGGATCTTATCAGTAAGAAAACTGACCACAATTTGTTTCAAAATATTTCAACTTATCCTTTATGTATTTTTTTAATTGATTCTGTGTTAATAATTGTACCTGAATTAATTTCAACATGTGATTTTGCAGTGTGTTGAATGATGCTGTTTGTAGAATTATTACAGCATTAAGTCCATCAGAATGATGAATAATAGATGATCAAGATTTGCTTATTGTAAATGTAAAAGTTTGTTTTATAAAACTGACTGGAAGTTTCAAAAGTAAAGTGGTGTGTTTCATTTTGTAGATATGCAGTTGTGCTTTTCACCAAGCTGACAAACTTTACCTCAGATGAGAAGATAAACATGAACAGCGACCCGTTATTCTCCATTCTAAATTTCACTGACGTTGTTCAACTTCACAAAGATCCAGGTACATTCTCAAGAACCCTGAGGGGGATTTTGTGAGCATATTCACTGACATAACCTATGAAATTGTGACTAACCTCCTTTTTGTCTCTTTTCCATAATCTGTGTATACATTATAGCTATCACTGCAATCGCTATCGGAGCAACACTGGGAATTTTTGGAGTTCTCTTCATTATCCTCATTGGCTTCATCATCTACTGGAAAAGGTTGGTCACTGTCTTTACTAGTAGTAATAAAGACAATTAAAGTAGAATTTAAGTGTAGAAGCTCTAAACAGATGACATAATGTGCTTCAGATTGTCCAAAAAAGAGACGTCCGACATCCAGATTCATTCCATGAGGCAAGTTACCACTTTTAACGCATTATATTTGGTGCATATGTGCATTTTTTGGTGAAGGCTGTTAAAGTAATTGTTACTTTTGCTTCTTTATTTTTTCTAGGGCTAAAGTGTAAGTATTAGTTATATAAATCTAAAAGTACAATTAGATTTTTTGGGATATTTGTGATGAAAACTCATCTTTTGTCCCCAACCTTGTTTGCGGGTTTGAGCAGAAGTGCGGCGGTGAGGGTGGAGGACTTTGAGGCGTATTACAAGAAGCAGAGAGCTGACTCCAACTGTGGCTTTGCAGAAGAATTTGAGGTAAGTAGACTCCTTATTAGTCTAATATTATGCTCATATTTTCTTATTTTGTTTACCTTATTATTGTTTTATGCATTCCACTCCAGTCACTGATTGAAAAATAAAATTTAATTCCCTTGTGTATGTAAATCACAACAAAATGACAATAAAGAACCTTTGATTGGAATTTTCATAAATGGGAGAAAGTATTTTTTTCAACGTGAAGTCTTTATTTGGCAATTTAACGAAATGCAAAAGAACAAATAACAAAAATATTTAATGTATTTTACTGTTTGTTACTGTGATATTACTGTAATGCATTGTTGTATTATAATTGTAGCCACCAGAGGGCAGGAGACAGTCAGGTTGTGTGCAACAGGGGTTTTACCATAAAGCAGTGGTTCTCTAACTTTTTGAACCAAGACCTTCAAAACAACATATATTAGCTTCACGACATCCAAATTCAGGTTTTTAATACTGTATGTGTACTAACTTTGTAATTTATGCTTGAGTGTGCTAATTAAAGCATTAATTTCACAGATCTGACTCTGCATCAACATGTTAATTTTGACAGCTCTGACTAAAATATTACATTTATTTGATAAATGTGGGCTATATATAGGCTATATTTTTAATCATTATCAGTTGACCCTTAAAATTGTTTTGTGACCTCCAGTTTGAAAATCAAATATGCAACATGTAACATAACAGGGTTCATATACTGTAACTTGGTGCTTTTAGTGAATCCTCTTTTAAACAACTGTTTTTCTTTTCTTTTAAAGGACCTGAAGCCTGTTGGTACTGGTCAGGCTAAAATCCATGCTCTGTCTCTGGAGAACAAGCCTAAAAACCGCTACAACAACGTGCTTCCCTGTAAGTGACTTTTTATAAATACCCAGCTTTGCTGCTTTCAACACTAACTCTCCTCATTATTCATTCATTAAAAGTATTTAACCAGTTATCATCCTTCAACATTTAACAGTTTGGGTACGTTGATTACCAAAATCCAGTCTCTTATCTTTACATTTACACTCTTCTTCACCTCCCAGACGATTCATCAAGAGTGAAACTCTCTATTATCCATGGAGATCCACATGATGACTATATCAATGCTAACTACATGCCGGTGCGTACTGACTCCCATTAACGCAGCTCTGCCTCAGTCATTGCTTCAGTTTCAGCAAACTTCCTTGTACAAAATGGACACTGTTCTCTGAATTTCATTGCATATTTAAAAACAATATATTAACTCTCCAACATCACTAGAATTATTATCGTAAGACAAAAAACCCCAATGATTAATAACACATATTTTAGCATGATAATATATTTTTTAGATAGATGCTATAGCATTGATTTCAGTATTCAGCATACATACAGTAAGTATTTAGTGTTTTTTAATTTAAATGCCTGTTTTTGTGTTGAAAACGTTCACAATGTGTCACACCTTAGAAATATATTTTATACATGAGTAAAAGCAAAAATTAGATGCTATCAAATGGCTTTAGTGCTCTACACAGAACAAATATTCATGGTAGGTTTGTTTAGCCCCTTAAAAATGGCAGAAAAACTATATTTATTTTCTTAATAATATTTGGATTTTTTGGGGGGGAGGGCTAAAATATATGTATATTCTTTAGACAAGAAAATCTATTCTTTATGCTTTCATTATCATGATTATACTGTATATCTTGGTATATTGTGACACCCTTTCAACATAACAACTTATTCCTTTAAAACTTCATGGTACAGTCTTGCATGTTGACCATTCAACTTTATCCACATGTGAGAAAGTCTGAATGTTTTCTCTTGCTGGGCTGATGATTCGTCGTGCAGGGCTACCTCTCCAGGAAGGAGTTCATTGCAGCTCAGGGTCCTTTGCCTGCGACAGTCAACGAGTTCTGGAGGATGATCTGGGAGAAGAACGTGTTTACCTTGGTCATGCTGACACGCTGTAATGAACAAGGACGAGTGAGTAGGAAGTAACACGACCGGCAGCAACAAATCAGCGTCTCTGCATCTGGTTTAAATAAAGATCATTGATGTTTCTAGAATCTCTCCTGTTGCTACAGCTGAATCATCATTTTCCTTGTCGTTTTTCAGGTTAAATGTGAGCAGTACTGGAGTCCTGGCACCAAGCACTTTGGAGACATCACTGTGACAACACGTTCTGAAATACCGCTAGATGACTGGACCATCAGGGACTTTGACATTAAAAATGTAAGTATTAAAGTGAGGAAAAAAGCAAAGATAGTAAAAGGTATGGTTTAGGGTTTTTCCATACTTCTCTCATCTTGGAACACACACCTCACCCCCTCTTGCTTTAGTTAGTTGCTCTTGCTTTAAGATGTGTGTTTTCTAAATGAGGAAGAAATAACACTAAAGAGAAGCATTGAGAGGGTGGTTTTGAGGGTTTTTTCACTTATAAAGGGTTTGACAACTTTTTGAAAAATATTTCTCATATTTTTTCTTATTTCAGGAACTGTATGTGTGAGTTGGGTGTGTGTGTCAGCTAATGACCCTGGTTGTCCTTGCAGCTGGCAGCTGGCCCTGTTCACTGTTTGCTAATTTCCTCTTTAACTACCTCATCCTCGGATGTTGCTTTTGTCTTTTTGGTCTTATAACCTACCTTATTTTACAATAAGTATTGGACTTCCCCATGGCTGCATAAGTTTGCTTGCCAATTTATTAATTAGTATCATTAATTATTTAGCACATGAAAAGGTTTTTTTTTACAGCATACATCCTTGAAACCATTTATCAAAGCTCAGAGTTCCAGTTCCTGCTGCAAAAATAAGCTTAATATGAATGAAAACACTTGAATTGAGAAGATTCAGACTATAATCATGTGAAATGATCTTCATATACAGTTAGATAATTACCCTTGATAAGATTTCCTGAAATAAAAAGCTTTAGACAAGTGAGATATCTTAAAAAATGTTATAAACCACACATTTCAAGCCTGAAAGCTCTGCTTCGTTCTTCTGCTTGACCACCTGAGCCTCTTTCACCAACCACAACATCTGCACGGCCCTGCTGTTAGCTCATGAATTCATGTTTAGTTGCTCTTGCTTTAAGATGTGTGTTTTCTAAATGAGGAAGAAATAACACTAAAGAGAAGCATTGAGAGGGGGGTTTTGAGGGTTTTTCACTTGTAAAGGGTTTGACAACTTTTGAAAAAATATTTCTCATATTTTTTCTTATTTCAGGAACTATATGTGTGAGTTGGGTGTATGTCAGCTAAAATTGGGTGAGAAAGACACATTGGGATCTTAAAAGTGATTTAACATGATATGCATGTTAAATAACAGGGTGGAGAAAAAGTTGATTCTCATAGGTGTGGCCATTTTTTGTTTGACAATTTTTAAAACTATTTTTTGTTCAAAAATCAGTTAGCTTCATTTTCAGTAGGTTCAAATACATTCTGCTGAAAATTTTCCACAGTGATGATTATTTATCATCACTCCTGAAAATAAATTATCTAGTGTTAACAAAGAAGCACAAAAAATAAAAAATATCAAAGAATTACAATGTAAATCCAATCTGGACCCCCCAAAATTGCAAAAGAATCAAACCGGGAGGAAAAGCACATCCCAGCTAAATAAAATAACTCACTTTAATGTTCAGTTACTAAAAAAGAAATTACATTTACTCTGCAAACAATATTAATAATCTAATCTTACACATTCTACTCTTGCCAAGTACACTACTCTCTAAACAAGATGATTAAGACTTATTGGCTGAAAATGAGATTGCAGGACTTGGTTGGACCGTTGTTGCAGCGTTGAGGGTTTATACAAATGTTTGATATTTTTCCATTTGCCTCCAGGTGAAAACAGCTGAGGTCCGTTCAATTCGTCACTTCCACTTCACTGCCTGGCCAGATCACGGCGTTCCAGAAACCACTGAGCTCCTCATCAGCTTCCGGCATCTGGTCAGAGAACACATGAACCAGTACTCCAGACACTCACCCACTGTGGTCCACTGCAGGTAGGAACGGAAAGCGAGCCCATTTTCACGTTCAGCTACACATGACTGTTTCAGAAATGACAGATATGTGATCTCTGCTCTGTCCCTCTGCTCAGTGCTGGCGTGGGCCGAACAGGCACCTTAATAGCCATCGACCGCCTGATCTTCCAGATCGAAAGGGAAAATACTGTGGACGTGTTTGGGATTGTTTACGACCTGCGAATGCATCGGCCCCTCATGGTGCAGACGGAGGTAGCAAACAACTGCAGCCTCTATTTTGTTTTTTTTCCCACTTTGTGTAAAATGATTCTGATCTTTTGTGTTTGATATATCTGCAGGACCAGTACGTCTTCTTAAACCAGTGTGCCTTGGATGTCATCCGGTCGAGAACTGGGACCAACGTGGATCTAATCTACCAGAACACAGCCGCACTCTCCATTTATGAAAATGTAGAACGAAAGAAAGGTTTTCGCTAACAAAGAGTTTAGATTCCAAAGTTATCCCTTCCAACTTTTTATTCTAAGGAAACTGTGCAGATGTGTGTAAAGGGAACGATTTTAACAGACTGTGCTGTTAGAGTCGCGCTTCTAGTGAAAATCTACCAACATTCAGGATTTAAACCTCTGTTTTGTATTTATTTGTTTTTTAAAAGTTGAATATTTGATAATGAAGGAAACTCTGTGAAGATGCAATAGTGGATGATGTAAACTTCTGCCTTGGATTCTGTTTTACAGATGGACCATTTTGGATTGCACAATAGTTGTAAAAACTTCTGATTGCTTCCTACTGTATGTGACTCACCAAAGTTTTGCTCAGGTAGTTTTTGAATGCTGTATAGATATTTTTTACACTTTTAATGAAGAAATACTTGCAATTGCCTTGTACAAAACAAATGCTGGTATAAATAGTGTGCCTTCTAACTGCCTGTATGCTTTAACACCAAAAGGGGGCACTCTTTCTTTTTTTTTCTTGAAGATTTTAGGGAATATATGATATTACAGGAAATCTTAAATTATGGACTTTCTTCTTTGTAACAAATAAGTCAATATGAGTTGTGCAATTTTTTTAAATGTCTTGTTGAATTCTTTTTATTATTATTATTAATGTGCACTGCAATGTGAATGATGCACTGGATGCATTTGTCTTCTACACTGTCTGCTTTAAACAAAAGAAATGTTTTTATCAGTGTTGTTTGTTGCGTTTTGGCCAGTGCCTTATGAAACTGAATATTTTCCTTGCCACCCTTCATTTGATAGTTACAGCTCAGGACCTTCATGCAAATTTACTGGCACAGTGTTTGGGTTTTGGTGTTAAAAAAAGAAGTAAAAAAACCCAAACATACTGTTAAAAACTGAGACGCCTCTGTTTTATCGATGTCCGTCTTTTCTGCACTGTACATTCCTCACAGAAACTGTAGTGCTGTAACTTCCTGTTAAATATCTGATCCATCTATGGTAATTTCCTGTGATGTTAAAAATCGCCAGAGAAGCGAATGCGTTTTTTAGCTTCTAAAGGGCAGAATTTTCCATGAGGCAGGTACGTTTTTGTAGATATTTCTTAACTTATGTTTTATTTTTGCAATACTTACAATAGTTAGAAGCACTTATGTTTTAAAAAAAAAATGCAAATAAGAAAACAAAAGTTTTATGGTATTTTTATAAATGCTTTCTGATGTGCTTGCTGGTTCAATGCAATTATACTAAAAGAGTTAGGATTTTAAATGTATGTATATTTCAGTCTGTCCAATGAAATGGGATTAAAGAGGGTAAAGCATTGTGGCCTCAGTTTCGGCTACAAGAATCCACAGCTTCAGCATGATTAAAGCTTTATTCTCACAGTATTATGTTTGTGCATTTCTAATTCACTTATATAACTTTGAATATTATAATTTCATATGTCTGTATCTACATATCTATCTATCTCATCTCTATCTATCTATCTATCTATCTATCTATCTATCTATCTATCTATCTATCTATCTATCT
>JAVQJG010062335.1:0-22014 GCA_036024015.1 Craterocephalus amniculus | reverse complement strand
CAAATTATGAAAGTTAAACCCCTTAGCCAAGAAAAAGCGTCACACAAAAGCTAAAAAAAATAGCCGCTATCGCTAACTAAGCTAGCCGGACGTGAAATCGGGTATAGTCCCTTTAATATGAACTATAAAAATGTAATTTGATCTAATTGGGAATTTAACAATTATCTAGCTAGTACAGTAAAGAAAGTTGGCAGAAAAAGTGCAGATAATCTTGACCAGTAAACAGGTTTTGGTTTGTGACATAACCAAGCATGAGGTAACACAGTTGATTTAAAATTTTCAAAATGATATTACAGATCTTGTAAAAGTCATGGGTGCAGAGTGCAATAGATTCTGCAGCGTCTGGTGGGTCAACGGCATCAGAATCTGCAACACAAAGAAACTGAACTAACTTTGGTTCTGTGCTGAGTGCTTCCTGGGAGCTGCTAAAGCAGATTCTGCAATGAAGATTCAGATCCTGTTATTGTCATTTCTAAATACAACAATTAGGTTTAGAATTAGAGAGTTGCATTTTTCAAGGCTTTTAGTGCATCTAAAAAGAGGAAAAATGGAAAGAAAAAGGAAAGAAAAAAAACTCATGAAATATCACTCTATTACAGTTACTGATTTATTTACCAGGCCTTTTAAAAGTGCCTATGTATTCACCAAAGGAAAAACAATTCAAATCTCAATCATAACATCTCACACAGTGCTATTAGTGCTTGATGTGTTGATCTCAGACAACATTTTGGTTTTAAAAGGGTTCTTTGTTAATCATTTTTAGTCCAGCTGAAAGGTTATTGACCTCCAACCTTTGAGTTGACTTGGTTAAGTGTAGATAAAAGGCTATGCTGGACTACAAACGGATCTCTGTGATCTAGAGAACCATCGACTACATGGAAGGCCCAAAATCATTGGAAATAATTTAGCAAATTAAGTCTGACCTGGTAAAGATTAAAATCCTGTGACTTCCCAACTGTTTCATACCCTGGCTGGTGCACAGACATCTCATCTGACTGACTGTAATCTTCCCAGCTATAATATCTCAGATATCCTCATAGATTAAAGCTGTTCCTAAAGAAGAGTTCTCACAATTTACCTTTTCTAAATTACACTGCATTTTTAGTTCTAACTATTCAAGCAGTGTTTTCAGTGAGGAAAACTGTTTTCTTTACAAACGACAATGTGAAACTATCTCTGGCAAATATACAGCCTATTAGCTGCAAACCAGTCAATGGAGAGTACTCAATTTACATTTGCAAAATGTAAATCAAGCTTTGTTCTGGTTTGTTTCAGAATATAATCAAAACCTGGAAATTGACTGTTACGTCCAGTGTCTTAAACATCAAACAATGGCTCTGCAGGTTTTTTCTGCTGGAATTAAGGGTTCTATAGACAGTCAAGTAAAGAAATGGTCTTTTTATCCAAGTAAATAAATCAGCAACACATCTGATCCCACCGCACTCCTCATCATCAGCCATCAGCACCACAGACAGATGAGTGAAATCACCACAGGAGACTTAAAATCAATATTCTTACTATCTTACAGCTGTTGGAATGACGCTATTTGTTATTAGTTTAAGTAAAAGCAATGTTGTTTACAAGCTTTTCTGTCTAATGAAAACAAAGGAGCAGGCAAAAGTTATCCTTTACTGAGAGGGAATATGAATGACTTTCATGAGAGTCGGGCCCTGATGTGTTTTGCAACAAATTAAGCAAACAGGATCCATTGACACGACAGCATGATGGGCCTTGTGTCCTTTAATGTATGAAGTGGCATAAATCAAGACAAGGTTAGAGACAGTTCTGATAAAAACTAATTAGACGTGCACGCTCCGGGTTGAAGAGGTCTTAGTGTTATTCAAACAAATTCATTAATCATGATGTGCGTGTCAGTGAAAGATATACAGACAGGAGCATAACTGAGCTAATACTGACATGTTTGCTGATCTTACTAAAGCACAAGATCAACCTAAAATTGAAAGTCTAATCATATTATGGTGTATCATCAAGGTTATAATGTTAAACACAGATTAAATTACTAGCATGCAAGGTACAGAAAAACTAAACGAAGCATATATTACCATCCAATCTGATTTATTCACTGAGTGAACTCATCATGTAATGTCAACTACTCAAATCAAATTTCCAGAATTACAAATGCTGTCGCTTCAATATTGCAAAATGGTGTGCCTCGTGTTAAACTTCTTAATTAACTATAACTATTTATTTTGAAATGCTCACAAGACTCACAGGATAGCTGAGCTTAATGTTAAAGTGTTACAGCACAACAAAACAATGAACAGCTCCAGTCTGGGACGACAAGAATGCAGCATGATCCAGTCTAAAATACATTGTATCAAACAATTGACTTGATGTTTAAAAAGATGTCCCCATTCCACCACAAGTGTACTGAAACTACTCAAGCTTGCAAAACATACTGAGAAGGGACAGCAGAAGAGGAGGCTTAGGGTGCTCAGAGCATGCCCGTGGCAAACCTCCGTCAGATATTGTTTGTGTTTAGCACTTGGCTGCATGAAGAATTGATGAAGTTCTTTGGAATGGTGCTATCATCCAGACTGGAAAGAATCAGAGCATGGCAAAGACTGCATCCCTGCCTCTTCTGTGCAGAGCGCTGGCCATTTATGAGAGCCATCCATTAACCCCAGCCACAGGGCCCGGCTCCCACACACATCTGCAGTTACATCTGTAAGTGCAGATGAGTGGAGGGAAGAGAGAGAGAAAATGGGCTAAATAAATAGGGAAATAAGACAGACAAGCAGGAAAAGGGAGGAAGAGGAACAAGATAAATATAATGTATTTTATATTTTATCTGGGATTGTGGGGTCATTGAAGCAGGAAGGCGATTAGCAAAAACACAGAATTGACTCTCACTCAGCAGGGCCATTAGTGCTGGTGGCTTGTTTGGAGCCTTAGGCAGTTTCCAAATGCTTGATGGTGGAAGTGCATGTTTGTTTTAGTTGCTCATGTAAGTGGTGTGGCAGAGCAGAGAATGGCAGAAGAATGAGGAAAAATGAAAAACTTACCTTAGACAACCAGTGGAAAAAAAATGATGCAAAGTCAGACAAAGTATGAAGACGATAGAGAAAGAACAGGACGACAGTGGAAGACAAACACACACACGTACACACTCACACAGCTGATCTTCTTACACCACCTTGGCTGTCTGTAGGCTAACCACAATCCTGCTCCCTGCAGTGCTGACCGCAAAGCAGTCAACAGAGGCACACTGGGCCTTATCCTGCATGACACGCTGGTCGATAATCATGCACACCACCGCATAGCACAACACCACTGTAACTGCGATACCTGGGCCTGCCTGCCTGCCTGCATCAACAAACACGCCTGGATGGAGCCACATTCATACTAACAGTAATTCATTGTGTGGAAATAAAGAAATATCCATCCCATATTTGATTTTTCCCTTAGTGCTCTGATGAGTTATACTAAACATGGAACATAAATGCCAAGCCTTAAAGTTGACTTTGTTAAGAAGTAAGAAAAAGGTGAAGGCAGGATAAAAACCCTCCAGTAGCTAGTCCCTCATATATTGCACTGTTTATTCATTTATACTTAAAGTTACATTTTCTTGCTCTTTCTGAGTTTGCCTTGAAACACTAAAAAATTTATAAATGGAATATTTGTTGTGTTTCTTCAAGAATTATATTATCTCCATAACTGCTGTCCAAAGTTAAGGATTAAAATCTACTGACTGAGAACATCCAACAATACCACAGAACACTGATTTTACTGGTGTGATATATGTTATTTTGAACATTAAAAGCAGATTAAAGGACATTTTTTTCTTTTGCAGCTCAAGTATAAATAAGGTGTGAATATAACAACACTGTGCAACATATTACCTTTTCTATAATGGAGTTTAATGATGACCAAGATCTGCCAGATTCCATCTATTTCTACTAATTATTAAATATATAAAACAAACCATTTTATCCCGCATTCATATGATATCACTTATTTTATTTGCTTTATTTTGTTATATTTTGCCTGCTTAACCAACTGGAAAAAAAATTACAAAATTGCAATAAGTCAGAAACTAATATCGAGTACAATTAGAAAAAACTCTGAACCCCAGCAAATCAACAGCCTCAGACTCACCCCACTCAAAACTGTAAAATGCAACCTGTGCTGTCCTCATTTTTACCACTATAATAAAGTGTCTGATGGACCACCACCAACCAACCCTACCCCATAACACAATGTCAAAGACAAACTGTCACACAAAGCTGCTGACAAAGCTCTTAAAGAGGTCATTCATCTGTGCAGTCATTCTATTACTATAAAGGCATTCAGCTTTTATCAGACACAAGTAAAAACATATGCTGAAAAACTGAAATGCATCAATTTCACAAAGTCAGACCTTCAGGGGTGTCCATTAAGGTATGTGGGATTGTAAAGTATTTACAGGACTGAGGTAAACATTAAAATGTTTGAAGCTATTATAATTTTCTCAATATACCTCACAAAAAAAGTCTGAGGTTATTTAGCTGTAGAAAGTATTGGAGAGAAATTCAGACATTAATCCCAAAGAAAGAGGATGGGGGAGGGTTGTTTGAAAAAAAAAACTCCAAATGTAGTATTTATTAAAGACATAAAAGGGTATTAAAGGAATAATTTTCTGAGATGTTATCGCTGAGATGACGGTAAAAAAGCATAAATGGAACTGTTATGAGCACTTTTGTAATTTTTGTGTGCGTGTTATTTTAGAGCTCAGATTCCCAAAAGTGTTCTCCGCGAGCAGTAGCACTGTTTACACTGGGTCAGTCTTCCTTGTGTGTAGTGGACAAACAGAGGAGAAGGCCTCACCATTCGCAGTGTGACAAAAACAAAAAATAAAAGGAACGAATGGAGGTACGTGGGCCACCAAACACAGTCTGAGCATCTGGAAACTCAACAGCCCCATCTGCTGTTCCACATGCGCACTACCCACACACCTCTGCAAGTTCGGAGGACATTGTCTTTTCATGTAGATTTGGCATCTAAATTGGGTTATGTATGAATGAACCTGAAGTATTCAGGAGATGTCAGTAGCTGGTTTTGACTTGAACCATCAATTGATTTTATTGCTTCAGTCAGCATACAAAAAATACTTCACATGAACACTTGCATCAAACTAGAATGATCTTATACAGCCCAGTCAGAATTAATATTCATTTAGATAAATAAGGGTGATTTAAATGTGACCATGTTCATACTTAATCTGATCATAGCTCTCTGATAGGGATAGATATGTTCTTTCAGCACATGGCTGAAATGAATAGGGTTAAGGTGGCACAGTAAGTTTCTAGAAGTAAAAGGGTGGATTTAGTAATAGTGGCCAGCTTTAATGGAGATCTTTAATAAGTTCAAGACTGCTGAATGTCTTAAAATAATATGTTGACAGTACTTTATTTTCTATCAAGAAATGCAGGGAAGAAAACATTTTATGATTCGCAGAAAGCCTTTGGCCTTCTCTTAAACAGAACACAAAGTGATCTTAACTTAAGGTAAAAAAAACTACTTTCTCCTTTTCTGTCATATTTTCTTGGGTGAATGCTGACCTTTATATGCCGTGATAGTTTCATTCTGGTTATATTTTTTGCAGATTATAACACACAGCTTATGCTGCGTCAATGTAAAGATGTACATTTCAACATCTAATCAAAATGGAGAAACATTGCAAACAGTGTCTACGGTGAGCTACAGCTGAAAGCTACTGATACCGTGTCACTAGTGGAGCCTAATTCTCACCATTTAACTAAACCCAATACTGAAAAAATACATATAGTGATTTAAGCCAGTGGGTATTCACACTGCAACACTTTTGCATCAGACAATTTGTACTTTCTCGACTGCTAAACCTCCTCCAGTAATGTGGTGCATTCAAAACTTGTAACTGTCTGATGTAGAAGTGATGCAGTGTAAATGTGCATAATATATCTCTAACTCGAATAAAGATATTTATTCACTTATTTATTTGTTTGTTTGTTTGATGGGCTTCCCACTCCGCAGTCCTGTCACAACTGAGATCGACCTTTAAAATATCTCAAATAATCTTCTGAAGCAATTTCAACGAGTGAGACAGAGATCAATACCTTAAGGTGGAGCATACACACTCAAAGCCAAAGACAACAAACCTGATACCTTTTATCAGTTTGTCAAATAACAAGCTGCTTTTCTCTTTATAGCCCTTTAAACCTTACAAACACAAACAAACAGGGGTATGGGCAAGCACAGACACACACACAGCCATATTCTTAAAAAAGGAAATCCATTTGTACCCTTTGAAGTCACAGAATAGCCACCCAAAAAAAGAGAGAGCAGCTGGATGTACTGGCCCTCCTCTGAGCAGACTCTGACTCCCCTTGTGGCCCGGATCGGAGGAGTGAAGCCAAGCAGAATCGCTGTCCTGTGTCAGATGGATGAAACCACTTAGCAAATTAGCAGTCTTCCCTCCCTGGCTTTACAACACACATGTGGACAGATGTGGTGCTCACAGTGCTAACACATACCGTGGAAGCACGCCTACAGGTATGTGCAAGCGCACACATCTGCACACACCAACAAGCAGCACGGGGCGGTAAAAGGCCAGGCCTGGAGAGACCGTCAGGACGAGAAACATATGGAAGCTAGAGAGAGAGAGAGGGATAGTGTTAGGAGCAGGGGGAGTGAGAAAGAAGAGAGGAGTGTGAGGAAGGTGAGAGGAGAAGGGAAGATGATGACATCCGGAGAAAAGTGGAGGTGGGAAAAATGAGGTGACAGGAAAATGGTCAGGGGGTACAGGAAAAGAGCGATTGAAAAGCTCGCTCAGGCCCTATAGGGTGTACATGGGTTATACATAAAGAGGGTCTGTCTGATGAGGAAGGAGAGAAGGAAAGGATGAGAGGAAAATGGTATGCACCCCTTTTATAGGGGTAAGCACCAGAACACATCAGCTCAGGTGTTTGGGCACAGGCCCTCATAGTCCTTTTCCAACACGTGCTTTTCACAGATCAAAAGTCATCCCAATCTACATCTTCCCATTAGCAGGCATCCACATTTCAAAGCCACCAAGGAAACAGAAACATAGTCCTGGTCACATTATGTGACATTAGTGCTAATCAAATATTTATACCAAGAAAAAAAAAATCCATACAAACATGGATACTGGCCATGTGTGCGCACACGTGTTCCCATGCTGCATTACCCCGGTGTGCAGAGAAGCACATCGGGGACCAACCAACACATGAGGATCAGATTGATTAAGGCCAGAGTTCTTAGCCACAGCACTGAGGATTAAGGCAGCTAATAAATGTTTCATTCCAAGCCAGGCGTAGATCAAACATGAGAAAGGCCCCGGCTCGCTCACTGGTGGTAGTGGGATTCTCCGTCCTCTCCTCCTCCACCTCCTTCAGCTGTTGGTCTTCAGCTATATTATGACAAGCGCTACAGATTGTCTCACTCGCAACTACAGGCCCTGCCCTTGTGCCTACACATCATTAGCTCTCCATCTGTCAGCTTCCTAACAGGTTCCCACTAATGTGGCCAAGGATTTACTTCACTGCACTCCCATCCAGCAGGCAACCAAACACTGCGCTCTGTCTTTTTCAATTTAAGAAGTTCACTACTGCATCAGTTTCTCCCCTCTATTCCTTATGCGTTCATCTATACCTCCTCCCTTTTCCCGTGCATCTTCTTTGCCCACCATGTCTTGTGTGTGTCTCTCTCTCTCCCACTCCACTCCTCATCCTCCTTTAACCTTTCCACTCCACTCCTCTCACCCCCTCCTCCACAGCTCCTCAGACGTGTTCCCCAAAGTATCTGGTGAGATTCAGGGCTGGTGCCAATGGTCAACAGGGGATTAGCAAGAATGAAGGAAGTAAAATGTGTGAAAACCAGTTAAGTCACACACTTTGCAGGCTAGAGGCTTGCACACACACACACACAAAGAGAGGAAGAGAGGCATCGCACTTGAGCAGAAACCTCAACAACCGTCCGCAAGCTCTTCCTGGCATGGCATGTTCATCGGTAAGCTTGCACACACTGCCCGGACTCACACCAATGAGGCGGATATGGAGAAGTACAGTCGATTCAAACTCTGTGTTCTCCAATTTAAGATCATCTCGCTAGAAATGAAATAAAGTAGCGAGAAATAAAAGGAAAAATAGAAAAGCATCTGCATACAACTGCATGGAGGGTAGGATGAAATGGCAAACGGTGGCAATGGTGACACTGGTCTTGGCAAATAGGCTGCGTGGCTGCGCGGGTAACTCTATCTGTGGAGGGGGAATACAGCAGTGGTTGGGTAATGGAAAGGTCATTTAGCCAATCCCCCAGGTAGGGGGGCTGGTCTGACACGGCTCGTTTGTCACAGTTCAATAACTGCCACTCCGGGGAGTGTGAGAGAGAGACTGAAAACGAGTGAGAGAAGGAGAAGGGTAGGGAGTTTGTGTTCATGTGTGTGTGTGTGTGTGTGTATGTGTGTGTGTGTGTGTGTGTGTGTGTGTGTGTGTGTGTGTGTGTGTGTGTGTGTGCACTGCAACCCTGGTGTGTGAGCGTGTGCTCAGCCTGTGGAAGCACAGCTGATTCCCAGGGCTTGTCCCTCCATTTGAGGCCTCAGACAGGGTCGCAGCGAAGGCCAAGCACCACGGACCCAGACATCTAGATGTGAAAACTTGTAAGCCCTGGCCTGGACGGATTATTTTCGCTCTAAGTGGTAGATGTTTGGTTTTTCAAGAGGGAATTGTTACTCTCCACCTGAACCCGAAGATGGCAAGTCCAGGATAATGGCTGGCTTTGGTGTGATACCTTTTTTCTAAATCAACAGCTTTCTGTATATGCAAACATTACACAGTGGTGGTAACGATATTCAAAACCACAATATTTATTTTTCTTGAAATCTGTTTTTAAAACGTCTTGATTTCCTCCAAAAAATGAACAATTTTGTGTTGCTTCTAAATTTGACTTTTTGTTAGCTTACTTAAATAATCCGAAGCACTTATCTTTATACTGGTTTAAATATATGAATCTTTTAACTCATGACAGTAAAAATGTCAGTTTTTAATTTTGTACCAGGATTTGAAATAAAAAATGTAAATATTCAATATATCATCATTTTTCATATATTTTTAAATTTTCAAGCTACATGAATTTTATACAGCATTGAAATGGTAGTAGGTTTGATACTACAGGGATATTTGAGATATTTACTGATAAGGCTGATTTTAAATTCTTTATTCATTTTTTACATAAAAAAGCAAGATTTTATATTTCTTCTGTAGTTAAATGTTAACCATCTCATTTAGAAAGCTAACGTCTGCCATAATACAGGTTTACATATATTACAGGTTTACATTTTTACTGTTGCAGCAGTTTTCTTATGGTTAAATTCTTTTAAAGAAAATTTGTATTGTCTTAGCTATGATATATCTGGATATTGTATTGTTGGCCCTTTATTGTGATATATATATTATCACCCGATTCTTGCCAATACACACCCCCTGTATACAGTAGCCTTAAAAAATATGTAGTGACATTTACATTTCTTTCTGTAGATGTTGAGAAAATACATCACAGACATTATAATTTGTCATGACTGAAAAGTAGACATAACCACATTTAGATATACATTGGTTTTGTTTATTTTGTCCAGTCAGACAAAAGCAAAATATAAATCTGAAGTTAATGTGGTAACAAAGCTTAAAACACTGTAATTCAGCCACAGAAAGCATGTTTTATGGCAGTAGTAACAACAAACTACTAAGACTCAAATGTTTGGTCAATTAATCAATAAAAGATTGTCCAGTTAGCACATTATGCAAAATGACTTTTTTTATTATCCAGGAAAGTACATAACCATAAAACAAACAAAAACACTTAAGCAGACCAAGTGCCATTATTCTCAGTTGGCTGTATTGATTTGTACTGTCCCTTTAACATGTTGTTAGGTGTGTGACAGAATGATCTCCCAGCTTCGTGAGAGGGCCAAAGATTTTCGCACTTCTCATTGACCGACTGGTGAGAGACACCACAGTCTGTCCTTCTCCTCACTTTGAAAATCAATAATAAGCTCCTATGTGCTCATTCACGTGTTTCTGTGTCTTCCCTGAGAGATGCCCGAGGCACAGATTTGTATTCAGCTGGACAAAGAGATTTGGGATCTTATGCCCCCCCTCAACCACAGAGATTTTATAACTGTTGATTCTATGCAGAAGGTGGCTTTGAACTCAATAAAATATAAAAGGAGGTTACTGGGTTTGATGTTCTACAAAATGACCATGTCTCCCCCTTGTGAGCATTATAGGAAATACAAACCAAGGGAAGTAAAGCAAGTTAATCCTGACTGATGATCATGTCATAAATGTAATATGATTAGCTTTTTTTTACTAAATTACCCTTAAACTTCCAGTTAGTGTAAAGGTAGATTCATTCAAAAGCATCCTTGAAGAAACAAACACATTCACAGTGTAGGAAAGCAACTGGCAAAGCATTATCATAGCTCAATCAAAATAAGACCCTTATTTATATAGCCTCAAGTGGCCATTTATAAATTCTAAATTCATCAGATTTGTGGGAGATTATTGATTTGTCCAAAATTAAGGAGGTAAACATCAATAAGCTGATGTCATTGTCAACAGCTCAGAAGTCTGCTAAAGCTGTAATCAAATAGGCTACTTCAGGTTTCAGGTATTATCCCCTCTGATCAGATACTTCAAGGTTTTCCGAATCACCTCAGTCTTTCCAAGTTGCTTTCATATAGAGAGGGTATGTTTCTAATCGTTGTTCGGAGTGTCGAGTTGGATTGCATAAATGCTCAAACTTCATATGAGCTGTTGAAGTAAGACTCAGTCAATGTACCATATGATATAAAATGATAATCGGACTGCAACCACATGCATCAGTCATTATGATCTAACTGTTTTTCACTGTGACTTGGATAAAATTTGCTGAAATTTAATTGGGCAGTTTTTGAGATACACATTTCTTTTGTATCTCTGGGGCCCTTATGGATTTGACAAAAAAAGAGAAAAAAATCCTTTTGTATTTCAAGGTAGAGTCAAAATAATTCCAAACGTATTTAACACATTTGGACTGAAGTTGATCAGCTTTCCTGCAAAGCCCAATCCACTGTGTCGGTGTATGGAAGCCATCTTTTATTTATTTTTTTACAATTTTTTATTTTTCATAGCACAAATGTGTGTCTCAGAGTAAAATTTGGTTTTCTAAAGCTAAATCTGTAAATAAGGTGTCACTTCTGGACTTTTCAAGTGAAAAGCTTTTTATAAAGCACAATAAGCGATAATTATCTCCCATCTTTCAGGTTGTAAGTACTCTATAGCTGTAATCACTCCTCAACTTGAATAAGAAAATGAGTAAACCACAAGCAGAAGTTGACTGTCTGCCATCAGTCATAGTGTTACTCTCAGCAGGTACTGTAAGCCTCTCTCTATACCAGCATGTGTTTCACTCTTAATAAGCAACAAATCATTATTAAACTCAAGCATTCTTGTGCACGCTTATGCTACGTGGGCCAAGAAGTGCTAAAAAAAGCTCCAACACGGCACATGCAGAGTAATCAGCATCCATTTAACAGAAGTTCCTCTCTCACTCTCTTAGATAGAAGGCTGAGCCACTGAGCTGCTGTGGTAAGTGACATCATGGGACAGAAGCTCTTCCTCATTCAGAATGACTAACTGACATTTGGGACACTCAAGGGTTTAAACACACTTTACCCAACTAAACGTCGGACAGCCCTCATCAACTTACTTTAGCTTCACATTCACAAGCAAAGTCTTGTAAGTGAAGGCCAAAGTCAGGAAGTAAGGAAGGAAACAACTGAGATGTCGCCTTTGATGTTTAAAGATGCCTTCTGGGTAAGTCTGCTTATCTGGCCTCATTTCTTGCTGAAGTTGTTTGTACAAAAAAATGAAACGGCAGTAGCATACTATACATTTGGTTCTCATTTTTGAAGTCTGATAATAGTGTGCAAAATATTTTAAGTAGTAAAATTTAAATTGCGATTAAATTACAAGATTTAAATTGCCATGTACCTCTGCAATTGCTATATGTTGTAGAGGAAGGATACTCGATCTGGGGCCCGGGGACACGGTTCCCAAAGGAGCATAGGGGGTCCCAGAGGCTTTAAATATTCAGAGCCATTGTGATTAATGGTCATATAAGTAAGGCTAGATCTTGTTATATTAACTTTGGCTTCATGGAAGGACAAGACTCAATCAAAATACAGTATTAATGATGAGAATTTCACTTTAGAAGCTTAAACTAAGCAAAGTTTCAGTACAGGATGGAGCAGGGGTTGATTTTTAGTATTTGCATGAAGGGGGCGTTCAAGGAAAATAGGTTGGGAACCACTCCTGTAAAGTACAGCTAACATTGGAGGCATTATATTGACACCTAATTATGTTCTGTATTTTAAAACAATTTAGATAGCGGTAGATTTATGATACATGCATATGTAATGATCTAAAAGAGTTTAAAAAAGAACTAAGTACACTGCCTCTTCATGAACAACTATTTTTGCGAAGTTTTAGTTCTGCTTTTCTAATCCTCTTTGACTTCAAGATCAACACAAGACTGTGTTGTAATAGAAGTTGTTCTCTTTTTAATGGGATTTCTATGCAGGGGTCTGATTTCACCTGTCATGCCGGCTATGACGCTGTGATCCAGAGGTTACGAGAGGGGAGACAAATGTGCAAAGATGTGGAAGAGCTTTTGAAGATGAGGTTGTATTTCAGTTATTGAAACCAAACCATGAAAATAGTGAAGTCTGTGAAATTATCAAAGCTCTGATCACATTGACCAAAACTGTCTTATCATATCACAGTTATAAATCTAATATGAACATTTTTCCAGTTCAACAGAATCTTTAAAAACTGCATTAGTCATTTGAGATGTTAACAGTCACATCTCAAATCACTTTACAAATGAAACTGACTCGCTAGCTGCCATTTGATGCAACTACTAAATCATCTTCATCAGACTGGGTTTACAATTTTGCAGATTCTTTAGAATACTTTGTATGCAAGTCATTAACTTGAACAAAATTAAATCAAAGCTTAAAGTTAAAGTGTTTCTTCATGCAGAAAAGAAACTTGCAAGGCAACAAAATGAAGGGTAAAAGCATTGGTGCAGGAGACAAAGAGCAGTTGGATCTCATTTGTTTGGACAGGAACATGCTGTCTGATGAAATGCAATTTACTTATCACGGTAAATACAAACGCTGTAATCCATAGTCATGTGTGTGTCTCTCAATACTGCTCAGGGCCTCAGCGGAGGAGAAGTATGGAAAAGAATTGATGACTATTGCGCGCAAAGCTGGAGGAAACTCAGAGATCTGGTAAAAAAAAAACAACACAACATCATTGTAGATTCAAAGTTGAAGCCACAAGGACACTTACAGACATGATGAATGGCTAAAGTTCATTATATGAAGACTGATTTATCAAAGACAATTTTATATGCAAACTGACACTAACCAGTAACATGAAAACCAAAACCACAGTCAGTACCTCGGACTCGCATTACTTTTAGAGGAAGCACTCGTTTGTGTGTCATCTTGGCAGTAGGTCATCGTTCTTAATGAATTTATCTTGTGCACGTGTGAAATAAAAAGACCTAAATATATCAAAAGTAATTAATGTTTATTTATTTATTTATTCATTTATTTATTATTCAGGTCCAGTTTGAATCTTCATGCTGTCTTTGTTTTATCCTTTCACAAAACAAAACCACAGCTTGTTTCACCATTCATCGCCTATCTATGGTCTAACCGCATGATCACTGAACACAGAAATTAAGGGTGCATTTTCAAGCGTTGGTGTGGATATCTGATCTTTGCTCTTTTGTTTTTTCAGCACTTTGAGAGCATCCTTTGAACAATTAAAGGCCCGTAAGTGTATTTATCCTGCCAAAACCATTAAACCTATAGGCTGTGTTTAAAGTGTGAAATAATTTCTTTTGCTGTTTGAAACTTTTTGGTTGCAGAAATTGAGAACATGGGGAACTTTCACATCCAAATATCTGACATCTTGAAAGAGGAGGTGAAAAACATTGAGACTTTCCGAGAACGCCAGAAAGAGCAGAGGAAGAAGGTGCTGAGTTCTTTGTATTGCTTATCAGCTGATCTACTGAGTGGACATATTTTAGGTTTGCGTAACACAAAGAAAATAGCAACAATAAGGCAACACCATTGTAACCTCATCTTAAACTTAAACGGAGATGTAACCCAATAAATGAATAATGGCTAATTTGTAGCTTCGTAGTTTCACTGACATTCTGTTACAGATTTAAATCACTTTGCAAAAACTGAGTGCTAGAACCAATGCCTACCTGGTATCTGGTATCTAAACCTGGTATTTTGTCACAAATAAAAGTTAATTCTATCATTATTGAGACAAGATATCAGTTCATAATCTGTTATCATCATTGTTGAATTAAAATTTTGTTTCTGTTTTTGTTTCTGTTTTTGTTTTGGGGTTCTCTCTCTAGTTTGAAAGCATCATGGAAAAGGTTCAAAAGAAAAAAGTGTTTTTCTTCCGGAAGACTATGGAGGTAAGACATTGGGATGATTCCTGGTATGATTACACTAATGTCATTTTCTCAACATGAAGAAACATACTGTAGTGGCCAATGTGCACAAATATATTTAATAAATTATAAATATGTATAATAAATGTAAATTTGGTTTGCATTCAAAACACAACAATATCATTGTGTGTGTACTTTGAACCTCTGCTCCATGCTTTCTATTTCACTTTCTAACAGTCTAAGAAGAGCTATGAGGTGAAGTCCAAAGAGGCTGAGGAAGCAGAGCAGGGAGCTGAAAAAACAGCCGCTCAAGCCAAAAACCCTGAAAAGGTAACAAAATAAAAACTGTTGTGTATTTAGCATTTATTATTGTATTTAGCATTTCATTCACCAGGAAGTGAATCGATATTTAAAATCTGATGTTCAAGATTGTCCTTCTCAGGATTGACAGCAGTTCATCAGCATGAGATTACAAACAGAATCACATTTCATTTTGATTGCTGCACTATTCAGATTATCTAAAAATAAAAACTTTAAAGCTATACCATTTCTTAAATCTACCTCTACTGAGAGAAAGGTAATGATGATAGAGGGACTTTTTGTCTCGCACTTGTGTAAACAGCAGGCAAGCGGAACTTAAGTATGTTCATATGCTGCCCTAACATCCTCTTTCAAGTTGTTAAAGGAAGCCTACATTTAATTGCAGGAAATGCACTTCTATTACATCTTAGTTTATTTCTAGCTAATCTCTGTTGATATTTGTTTCACAGGTACGTCACAGGTTCAAACAATGCAGACAAGCAGCCAATGAAGCAGGTATGTAACAAAATGTTTAGTATTTTAAACCTCCAAACATTAACAGTTAGCTGTATTCATATCATGTTTTTGACTTTTTGTTTGGAGAATACTTTTCACAGCAAATCTTAAAGGGCATTGGGCATTTGTGATTTTATAATGGATTTTTTCCCTAATATGTTTCACTTTTAACACAAATTGAAAATGGTACTTTTTCTCACAGAAAAGCTGTATATGAGCAACATTGAACAACTAGAAACTGTTCGCCAAGACTGGGAGGAGACACACAAAAGCACGTGTGAGGTACTACAGACAAATTTCTGTTAGCTGTTCTGTGACTTGGACATAACCTAAAATTTTCTGACCCCAAAGATTAGACCTCAAACCACAACCTCGAATGGAAAATAGGTCATCTGCTTTGGAGTAAGTGGAATTCATAATGTAGAAGCTAACAGAAATTGAACTTGACTGCGGAAGCATGTTGTGCACATGACGTCTATTAAACAGTTTTACAATCGGCACATCCAGATGCAAGGACAGAGGGAAACTATATCCTCCTGAAACCTGGATTCACCCTGTTCAGTCACTGTTCTTCACTTTTTTAGGGTCTCAAAATCTCAATCTCAAATTTCATCCATCATCACTTCAAAACTACTTAAATTACGAAAGTAAAAGTAATGTAAAGAAAATAAACACCATTAAGTGAAAAAGATCGCATACAAACCAAAAAGGGTGTCAGGCTGGCAGATTTTTATTTTCATCCAACCACAATCAAATTAGGATTTTTTGTGTGTGTTTGAAAAGCCGGAATTAAAGAATACAGGCTGAAATGAAATAGGAATAATAGGCCATTTTAAAAATGTTGGGAGTAGAAAATATAGTTTGAAAATGTAAGGAGTAGGTCAGCTCAAGAATTTTACTCCAGTGAGCATAGATACCAAAATTTGTACTTTGTTTCTTGACACCTCTGTGTTTCTTACGTGTTGCAGGTGTTTCAGCAAATGGAAGAAGATCGCATCGGCATGCTCAGATGTGCTCTCTGGGACCACTGCAATCATTTCTCCATGCAATGTGTTAAAAATGATGAGGTAAGAAAACACCATAAGTTGCTAAAAAATTATTAGTACCTGTCCATTGAAAAAGTAATTTGGATACTGTTGTTATGGTAAATACTGATGTAATACCACCTAATGACAAAATTGGAATGATCCAAGAACAAAATCCCACAACATTCTTTCTTGCTAAAATGTAGTCCAAGAGAGTTCTTAACTTGTTCATTATATATCGGTTTGCATGTGAACTAACATATGTATATGAAAATAACGTTTATGCTTATCTTGGTCAACCATTCTCAACTTAACCACACTCTAGCTAAATAAAAACGAACCACTAAAGTGTTTGCGCACTTGGCTAAAACTGACACAAGAGCACTGCACAACTATCATTTCTCTTCTTTCAAAATCAGCTTTACGAGGAGGTAAGGAAGCTTCTGGAACAGTGCGACATTACCACAGATAACAACTGTTTCATAAAGATGAAAGGCACAGGATCACATCCTCCAGGTGAGAGTTAAATGTATCCTTTTTAAAAGTAGCATGTCTTTAAAAATAGAAAAGGATTTAGGCTCAAAGTTGAGCAGAAGTCCCTTTTTCAGTTGAAACCAAGACAGGAAGCGATTCTTGACTTCTCTAATAAGCAACTTCTCGTTTTTTCCCACACAGAGCCCATAGTGTTTGAAAGCTACCAGGGTGGGGCGGTCAGGACCAGCAACGGTCAAGCTCATTTTTCACTAGAATGCATGACAAGAAGGTACAGCACAAGTATTATGAGGAGGAATCTAGAGACAGAAGAGTGATTGATTTTGACTTAATGATTAAAAAAAACAACAACAACCCCAGATAAAGCAGTTATCTGAACCTGTGTTTGTATCTTTCTTAATCTGATCACACAGGTGTTCTGACCCTCTTGTCAGAAGCACTTTGAGTATTGACACTGAGAGTCCTAAAATCTCACGATCAGCGCTGTCATCTATTGGCGAAAGTGAGTACTGCAATCATTCTGTTGGACTGATGTTAACATCTGTAAATACAAACGCACTGTACATCTGAATTCACAGTACTATATATCAGATGATGTCTGATTTATGCTGATGTATCTCCGAAAATATTATAAACATTTTAGGGTGGAATGTGTTCCACGTAGATCTTTTTAATCTGAACATCACTTCACATGTGAAATTGTGTTTGATTATGGTAGACATGACTTTAAAGCGTGCATTTTGTAACTCCCATCTTTAGGTGAGCTGTTAGACGGTGGATATGCACCAATACCAGTCCTCCAGCAAGAAGTACCACCGGTCCCCCCACCATCTGATGGCCAGTTCTATGTTGTGCTTTATGAATACACAGCACAGGTGATAACTATTATAACATGGCAAAGACAAAGCAGCTTTTCAAAGACAGATATCTTGACTTGACAGGTATTTAGAATACCTGTAACTGTAATTAACACTCAGCAACTATTTCATTGACTAAGCAGGAAGAAGATGAACTGTCTATGAACAGAGGGGACGTGCTGCGAGTGCTGCAGCGAGGAGAGGACGGCTGGTGGACGGTGGAGAAGAGTGGGCTGTGTGGACTAGTGCCAGGAAACTATCTGGGCCAAATGTGAACCTGCACGCACACGTGCACACACCCAAAAACAGACAGTAGTGCTTGTGTTAGAAAATACTAGATTAATTTGAATTACTTTCCTGAAGACTTCAACTCCTTCTTCAGTGGCTGTTCTCTCTTACCTTTTTGACCCTGCAACACAAGAATACACAACTATAAGAAACTAAAAGAAAATTCTTAAGCTTGTATCAGACCTTATAATAAAATTTTTAAACATGTTTTAAAAAGATTCCTAAAGTCCTACTTCTGATACCCAGAACACAGTACATGGAGTCTTCCTGGATGGAAGAATGGTGATTGTAGAATAATTAGTGTCAACTGACTGTATAATGCATGAGTAGGTAGCCATTAAATAACTTTTTTGTCCTCTTTAAGATAAATACCTTTCCGAGGTCAGTAACATCTGTTTATACTTACTTTTGCCATTTGTAGTTTACATTTTTTTTGTTACAATCAAACTAATGATGCAATGATAACACAGGGCTGTACTGAATATTGACTTTCGATAGGCAACATGCTGAAGTCTGTGTGTTATATTTGGTTTTTATATGTGTTCAATGACCAGTAGGTTTCCATGAACCTCAGGTGCTCCTAGAGTTACCATGGTATCAGTTTCAAATAAGGTTTTTATTTATTTAAATCTGTAGTGTATATATTTATTTTTCCAATGATGGATGAGGTCAATAAAATACTTCTCCTTGTTTTTTGCCATGACGAAGAAACGGCACAAAAATGGCACAGTTTAAATGTATGAGTTTATTTTTTCTGCTGTCTGTAAGTCATTCAAATACAATATTGCATCTGCAGCACTAGCTAAATATCTATGGGGTCAACTTAGCAGTTCAAAAAATATTAAAATGGTGCACAATTACACAAATAAGTATAAAATAATGCATTTAAGTTCTTTGCATCAGCTTTCAAACTAAAACTAAACTGGAGTGACTTTGACAAACTGAATCTACACATAGAAGTCTTCAGGTAAAGTCAATTATAAATCCTACTCATGGCACTGGAGACTAAATGGTTGATTCACAATATCTACTGGATATTGGCAACGCCTCACTGGTTAAGCCTGATTCAGAGAACCACATCAAAACAAAATGTACAATACTCAGTCTGAATATTTGTGAACATAAGGATTTCTCTCTACCATACATGGCTTTAAGGAAAAAAAGAAGAACAGAGCTGCATTAAACATATAAAATAAATAAAAAGTCTCATTATCATCATTGTTTCCTTCTCACTCAATGAATTCTGTTTTTACACACTGGCTGTATGTTTGTAACAACTGAGACAAAAAGCTTAGATCTGGACTGAAATGAAAAGATTCCCCAAAAAATCTGGTCGAATCAGGATTTGTACATGTTCTTTAGCATAATTTATGCATCTAAACATCAATGAAGTATCTCGAGAGCTCCCCTCATCGTGCAAACTTGCACACAAGGTAGTACAGTACATTCTTTACAAAACTCCCAAACATATTTTCACACAGAACTCCAAATCAGTAATCATCCTCCCTACTGGGGATAAACACAAACCTTGTGAAACCACATTTAAAAGAGAAAAAACAAGTAAGTCAATTAGCCACAAAACAACTTTGGCTTTTATATTCATACTGAAAATCGTGAGAAAAGATAAACATTTAAAGTAACAATAGCTTAGATAGCATGTCAATAAATAACTGGTTTTCCTGTTGAAGCCCCAGCACGCCCAAACCGCATGGTCAGTGTTCGCTACTTTATCATGAGTTGTGCAAGGTGTGCTTGAGCTTTTATAACTACAGCTGAAATCTACTGTGAACATGTCCGATGACGCTCCTGTTGGTTTTCCCTGTGCGGCGCTGTCTGGCTGCTTCCTTCATGCGTAGCTGTTGGTTGTGACCAGCAGCTCGTACGCCGGATCGTGACTCCTCCTGCACAGCACCACGCAGGCACAGAGCATGCCCAGCATCTGCATTTTGGAGCAAACCAGTTAGAATCAAAATGCTAAATGGTTTTGTTTTTTAGGACTTTACAGGTATACAGCTGAAATTCTGAGTGGCAGCATGTCAGCGATGATTACTTACCTGTATGGATGCAAAGGTTAACGCTGCCCATATGACGTACATCATGATCTCCTTTAATTTTTTTACAACAAGAGCTTCACAGCCCTAGGAAAGAAAAGAAATAATACATGGGTTCCGCAGCTAAAAACACAATCCTAACAAAACATGACACAGACAAAGTAGGATCAGACAAAGGTTTTAAAGCTCAAGCCTGCATCTATGATTTAGTAACAGGAGAAGAAAGTGAAGGTTTTACAGCTACATTTTCTGAGCAGGTACCTCTTGGTATAGATCTCCTGGTCGAGTCAGAGTGCCTGTACAGTTGCTGATGCTGGGCTGACAACAGCTGACTGGGACACTGTTGTTCTTGGATTCTTTAAACCAGCGGGTGTTCCTCCAGTCAGAGTAGTTGTGAATACCACAGCAGTGAAGCTGAGAAAGATGGCCAAGAACAGTGAAAGAAAAATTAGAACATGTGACATTTTCAATTAAACGTTTCTGTTAAAATCTGAGATATTCTATGAATCTCTCATTTAGCGACGAAAGAATCATTTTAGCTGACTTTTTTTTCCCCTCACCTGCTTCTGCACATAGTCAATAGCCCGGCTGGGAGCATCAGTGTTGGTGCCGCTGTATTCATTGTAAACCTTTTGGATGGAGTGGTTCACTTCATCTTCTACCTAAAAGGAATAAACAGCCGCTGTTAGTTGATTGTCACTTTACAGATATAATAGCATTTCTTCTGATTATTATCATTTATTTAAAACACTTGCAGGCCAGTGAGTTGGTGTTTTACCTTTGCCCTGTATATGTAGCCAAGCACCACCACCACGCACTCTGTCACAAATACCAACAGGAGAATTGCAGCAAACTGAAAAGAATAGAAACATAAACATCAGAAACACAAAAATCTGATTAGAATAAGAGTTGTTTAACATGCTTCACTTCAACAGTATATTAAAAGACTATTTTAAAATAATATTCAGGTGCTAGTATGAACATCTGAAGTGTTTTTTAAGCTTTTCCTTCTGATATTAGCAATAGGGCATAAAATCCACAAGGCCCCAATACAGTACAAGTAGCCAAAAGTTAATTTGTAGCTGATGTCTGACTTTTTCAGTCTGTTACTGATATAAAGTCAAAAGGAAATTTGTATTTCCAGAAAAAAATTAAAGTGATAAGGGGAGAGAAAAAAACTAGGGAATCTGACTTTTTGTTACTCAACAGCAATAGATTTTGTTTCCAATCACTTAAAAACGGGATGCTTTAAGGAAATCCCCAATGCATTTCCTCAGGACACAGTGTCTGACTTGATTTGGATGTTTGTCTGCTTCAATAGACTTGATTCATTTTGTCCTAAAGATCTGCATAAGCCTGGTGTTGTCATATTAATTAGAGATTTGTGGAGATGACAGGAAACAATCAAAACATGCATGGCAGTGCGTCCCAGGGAGCAGGATTGGGAAACTCTGTTTTTAGGCCTGACAAGGTAAAAAAATATTTTTCAGCTCTGATCCCTAACTAAAAACAAGAGTGTAAACTGTGCTTTTTAGTAGCATTGATAAATATCCCCATCCTTTGCACAATGCTTATTTAAAGTCAGGGTATAACACTCACTGTTGCCAAGCCACAGGAGCTTTCACGTATTGTTGCGCAGCAGCCAATCAAGCCAATGATGAAAAGAAGAGTCCCGACAGCTATGATTACAACAGCAGGAATCAAAGTGTACACATCTTCAAAGAAGTGATCGTAGTCGTCATATGTGATGAACACATAAGCTCCAATGTAACACAAAATTCCAGCTGCTGCCTGCAGAAAGAGACAAAGACACACAAGTCAGTCAGACAAACAGACAAGGCCACAGAGCCAATGCCATCAGAGTGCATATCAGAGGAAAAATGTACCTTGTAAGAGAAAGACATTATACTTAATAAAATCACTGCATACATGCATTCATACATACATACATACATACATACA
>JAVQJG010062312.1:0-43882 GCA_036024015.1 Craterocephalus amniculus | reverse complement strand
AAAAATAAACTTCGCAAAATCGCTAGATGGAATTTCGTCACTGATGTGAAGGTTTCCATTGACTTTACATTGATTTGATTTTTTAAAGTACTGTGCGAATTATTCGGACGAAATATTCGGAGTAGGTGTGTTAAGGCCTTTAGTCAGACTTAGCTTAGCTTTAGCTTAGCATTGCTTAGCTTAACTTAGCACAGAGTAGAGTCAGGGAGAAACAGTTTACCTAGCTGGCTCAGATAAAGCTAAAATACTCCTTCAACTACAACTCTTAAACAGAATTAGCAGTGCATGTAATTTAGGGGCAAATTCTTTTCTGCCATGTTCACCTTTGGAAAATTAAACATTCTCAGTCTCCCTGCCCCTAATATATAATCTGATGCAGACTGAACCCTGATTATCTTCACACAATTATAGTGTGCTAGGTTTGGACTCTAAAGTCAGTTTTTCTGAGTTCCTACTCGTAAGATACAACCAGAACGCCTCTAAGGGCCTTTTGACATGGTGTGCTCGGGCCCGTGCTGGGCTGGGGAACGATCATTCCTGGGTTGTGTTCACATGCCAGTGCTTGAACCAGGCTCAGGCACGCTTGGTAGTGTCGGCGCCAGAAGACTAGGTGGCAGTGTTGAGGAAACTTGGCTGATAGCTAACAAACGGAGGAAGCAACAAGCCCTTACGTCGTCAGCCAAGCGACGACTCAGTATATCAATAACAATGGGAACTTGTCTTGTTACTTAGTGTTTTCTTCTCCACTATGGGTGCAAGCCGGGCAGTCATATTTTGCGTTTTGGCCGTTTTAAATCACTCCACAGTAATCTCTTTGCGCGCGCGATCGCCACGTTTGTTTACAGTGAAGCTAATGGTGTTGCTAATCCTAAACCTGCCGGTAGGGTTGGGTGCTGCTTTGATCAGTTCCGCTTGTAGCCCACATGTCACGTCCGGCACAGCCTGGATTGCGTTCACAAAGCATTGATCCCGATGATGATGCCCGAGCACGGGTGGCCCGGGTCCTGGACTACCTCCCAACCTGGGCCACCCGTGCCGGGCCCGGCCTGTTTGCATTCATTTGGACAAAATTTGTGGTCAAACATGCTCTGACCCGGGCCAGAGCACGCCATGTGAAAAGACCCTAAGTAAGGTATCCAACTGAGAAAGGTAGGGTAGACTCACTAGCTCTGACATTCTCCTATTAAAGATGGCTGCTTATACCCAAAGACCTCCGTGCCAAATCAAATGCATCAATTTGGATATTTTTTGGAGTTGAGCAAAAACAAAGTAGTCCATACTGCCATCAAATGGTCTGGAGTGTGGAGCAGAATGTTTCCATGAGCCCAAGTTGTCAAAGCAAGGTCCCACCCAGTGGTCCTAACTAGACCACTGGTCTAGTTAATCTGGGTTTAAATGTTTTGGTTCAGTTTCTCCAGAACTTGTCAATCACCTACAGTGACTCCTACACATGTTGAAACAAGCCTGCTACATGCCCAAAACCTCTTTTTTGAGCCATTAAATCTTTGGTATACATTTATTTCAGGACCTCTACCAGCACACTTGTCAGATGTTATGATATTGACTTATGACATTAAAAAGTATTTTAGGAAAACTCTAATTTATTATTGAATGAGATAAGTTAAAGCTTTTGGAAATGTGTCTGCTGTATGTTTTGGCCTATGATTGCTTACAATATCAGAGCTACTGCAATCTGCCATGGTTTCAATTAGACAACGGCAGTTGTCTTGTATGTCAACAGTGTCTTACTGCAAAACATTAAATGTATATGATTTATGCTGAAGGACACAAATTTTCTATCTTTTGTGGGACCCTTAGCACAACTTTTGAAATGTAGTAGAATTGTATAGATAGGTTTTTTTGTGGTTACACCATATGTTAGATCAAAGAGATAAGATGTATGAGGCCAGTGATTTAAGAGCACCCTTTTTTAAGGAAGTTCATGCTCTCTTGATGCATTCAGGTGTTCCTAGCTTCTTACTTGTTAACACGTTTTTATTATCTAAACCTAACCATGAACAAAATATTAAGAGGACAGGTAGTCAAACTTCAGTATAGTGTAAAGTGTTCAGATTGGTAGGGGAGGTAAACTTCAGACTATTAGTTGGCTGTCATACACGTCTGTTTGCCTCTGAAACCACCATAAAGTTAAAGTTGATAATCCTTCCTGATCTGTCTGCATCATGTTAGACTATATTTCTAAATGCAGTCATTTTTTAAACTTCATGGATGAAAGACAAAACAAATTTGTGCCCAAAGATAACTTCCATGACATTGTTGTTTACAAGTTACGGTCATTAAACTATCAACTCTCTACTTTCTTTTGGCAAAGATCTCTTATGGCCTTTGTTTGTGAAACATCATCTATTATACATTTCCAAATTTGATGTAAAGCTCATGTTTAAGAAGTTTTTTCTTTCATTATAACAATTTTTATGATTAGCCCTGAAAAGGAAAAAGCTCATAACTCCTTCATGGCTTTTATGATTTACCACCTCAACATGATACATATGGTAGAGTATGAGGTGATAAATCCCTGTGATGCCCATGGGGTGACTGATACCTTTTCTTGTCCTTTGGGATGAAAGCGATACTACTTGAAAGCACATTTAAAATGTCCTTGGACACATCAGTCTTGATAAAAGAAAAAGATCCATGCTCTGATTAACAATCAGCCACAACAACAACAACTTAATATTTGGTTCTGGCCTATAGCATCCCTCCATGTGTCTCTACACATTCTCTACTCCCATGCAAAGGGGTTTTGAAAATTATTTTCTTATTTTTTTAGGTTTTGTTTGCCAACCTTTCACCTCTTTTTCCCCTTTGGGTATATATGTTTGCTTTTGGGAAAGGGGGAAATGAAGGGGAGCGCTGCAATGAACTAACTTTTCAAAGGCTCACCTTGTTGTATCACAAACTGCATCCCAGCCAAGCTTTAGAATTTGACATTCTGTGCTGAATATCTCTTCGCTGTTGAAATTTTTTAGTCATACTTCTTCACACCTAAATGTTGGATTTTGACCGACTTTGCCTCCACATACTTATGCTGTGACACCTCTTGGCTTATTTACATCAGATTACTCTGGTAGATTGTCTGTTGGAAAGACTAAGATATGCATCTTTGGAGCTACCATGTGTGTCTTGGTTCCACAAGGACCATTCCTCTATTGGAGGGTTGATTCATCCAGAGTGCCAGGTACTACCTGTGGTAGTATGTACAGTAGGAGCTCATTGCCCTCCTGTGGAAGACAACAGAATTGCAGCTTCCAACCATTTAATGAACCATGTTGTTTAAAATTTATTTTCCATCATGCAGCTACAGAGGATCCATAACTTTTCTTTAGTGGTCAGTTCATGATCAAGAAAGATTTAAAATAGATCACTCAGCTAAACCCAAAGCTACATATGATAGGTTGCTACTGATTACTGTGGAAGCAGACATATTTTCCATATAAATACATACATCCAGGAGATGCGTATGAATAGTTGCCAGCGGAAAGGTTTATCCCTGCTATCTCTCTGAGCATCAGCCAGTGTTTCAGAAATATCTTTCATGATAATTATAACTGACCTAAAGTGGATCTGCCTTCTCCACTTTAATCTCTGACAGTGTGCTGCCATCTAGTGGTACCAGTTGGAACACTGCACTCTTTTCTGCTGCTTCTGGTTTCAGGCATTAAATCAACTGTCACTTTGAAATATTTTGTTTCACAGCTAGAGATGTTTTGTTGCTTTTTTCTCTCCAGTTAAGGACAAACATATAAGAGTTGGAGATGCACTAGGAATCATCATACCAGAACTGTTTTGAAATGAGGATGTTACAACTCCACAAAAAAACTGCTCCTTACATTTAGGTACAGAATGTCATCTAGAAGGTAAAAAGTTTCAATCAACCTATTTTGTGGAGTGCAGGTAAATCCTGCAGCTAGTATTCAAATGTACCATATAAAAACTCTGAATGAGGAAAGACAAAGTAAGGACAGAAAGAGGTACTGCTTTATAAAACTTTGCTTTTCACTGCAAAGTACAGTATATGAAAACATTACAATGATTTAATGTATTGTTTTGACCTGTGTCATTTACTGCTGGCGCAACACCTGATCCATGAAATAATGGGCAGAAAAAAATATTTGATTTAATCTGAAGCCCTTTACCAAGATTAAAAGAAGGAATGAAATTGCAATAATGTATGGTATTACCATATATTATCAATAACAGAATTGTTGTAATGCAAAAGGTAGCCACCGCAAGGTATCCAAAAGGGTTTTGACTAGGGTTTTATCTTAGTCTTGCCGTTGATCTCTGAAATTGTTTATCAAATATGAACCAGGTTTTTAAGGGTTACATTTATTGCATATAACGTACAAACACATCTCTGCACATAACCCCACCGGAAAAGGTGATTGCTTTGGATAAGTGACGTAAATACAACAGACTACATACTACTATTAACATTATTTAGCAACTAATTGTCTTCCATCATGCAAACAGGATTGATTCCACACTTATTTGTGAAAGTACTTAGTAAGAGGTTAGTTCTTACTTTGTTTTGGTTTCAAATCCAAAACATCTGGACAACAAATGTAATTTGGATTCTTGTCTTAACAGCTTTGATTGAAATTAATTCAATCACATTATAACCCGCACTGCCATCAACCACACCACCCTTATTCTGTGACAGCTTCAGTGCTTAAATATCACACCAATGTCAAAATATCTATTCCACCCCCAACCCCCCCCCCCTTCTTTCGTCAAGATCAACACCATCCCGCACCCTGAGTTCGTCTCCCTCCCTTTACACTTCTCTCCCCTCTCTGGGATTTTATTCATTAGTTTGTCTTTGATTTTTTTGTCTTTTATCTTGTGCATAATTTGAATTTTATGCCTAACTCTGTTTTTGCTGTGCATGATTATTACTATTACTGCCTCATGAGATACTGATGCTCTAACAGCTTCCTTTTGTAACATTTTAACCATGCAGCCTACATTTTATTGAGACGCTTTTGTTGTTGTTGGACTTTGGATGATTTTATGTCACTCTAACATAATTTAGCATACCTGTAACTTTCCCTTGTGCAAATTTTATTGGTTGACATTGCTTTCTGAAAATAATGTTAAGATGAAAAGGTGCTGCATCGGAAATATTTATGCAAGTTCAATTTCTAAATGTTCTTAATTAAATCATGTACCAATCTTATTTTACACATTACCTTAAGTTAAACACCAG
The DNA here is from genome assembly GCA_036024015.1 of Craterocephalus amniculus. NCBI lineage: Eukaryota > Metazoa > Chordata > Actinopteri > Atheriniformes > Atherinidae > Craterocephalus > Craterocephalus amniculus. The sequence continues at coordinate 38,652 of JAVQJG010062312.1, read as the reverse complement.
ATTTTAAGGTGTCATATATCTCTGACTTACTGCCGCTGTCTTTTTCTCAGATAGAGATTGAAACACTGGCTCCTGACTATAGCTATCCTGCGCCTGAGGACTCGTTGGAGGATGCAAAAGTAGAAGAAGGGGAGGAAGAGGAGGAGCAGGAGGAAGGAGAAGAAGAGGAGCAGCTCCTCAAGCCCCAGCTTGTTCCTCAGGGTTCTGGGGGGTCTGGCGTTCTCATGGGCCCAGACACACAGAAAGGTCTGAAACGGCACACAGAAGCAAAACTCAAGATGGTATTTAATGAATGAGCTTGGTTTAAACCGTGCACCTCCTTTAGCTGGTAAAGTTGTGACAACAGCGTCACTCAAAATGGCTGAAACCAAAACCGAAGCGTGTCTCCTAAACTCATCGCCTGCTTTATTCCCAGTCATCCTTTCCATGTGCATGTCATCCATTTAACTCCCAGCTAGTTAAATGTGTTTGTTTGTCATCCCATTTTTAACCAAATCACCTGATAAATGATCTGATTTATTGTTTATTAATAACTAATCTTGTCTCTAACAAGAGGTGGAGCTGCGTCTGACCCCCACTGATATTCTTCATGTCTCCGGGGATTTTGAGGGCTCCGTGGGGTCTGGAACCTCAGGAGCTTCTGGGGCCTCTGGATCTGGAGGCCCAGATGACACGCTCGTCTCCGGAGCCTCTGGGGAATCTGGTGACATCATCTTTATATCTGGAGCCTCAGAGGAGATACTCAGCTCCGGAGGATCTGGGGAGTTCTTGCTATCAGGGGATCTGTTGATATCCGGGGATCTTTCGGGGTCCGGGGATGTTACTGGATCTGCTGCTTCTGGGGTTTCTGGGGACTTTGCCTCTGGAGGCTCTGGAATTGCCATAGAGGTCCCCCTGGTTTCGGGAGACTCCGGGGACCAGTCTGGGTCTGGGTTCTCAGGAGATCTTGTGATCTCAGGGGCATCTGGAAGCTCTGGGGTTTCTGGGGAGTCTGGGGAGTCCGGGGACTCAGAGATAGTTCTTATATCTGGAGGTTAGTACAGAAAACTTGCTGCTTTGTTATGTTGTTATTAATGATGTGATTGATATTGATTATCTGTCTTAAATTCCATTTAACTGCTTTATTTTCTATGTGGTTAAATGTTGATTTTAATTATTTGTGCTAAAAGTGTTATTTGACTCAATTTATCCATAATCATGTCTTTCTAACATCCTCTCCTCTAAAATATGACTGACTGCTTAATGGGTTGATTGATTGTCCCCTCTTAATCTTCACGTCCTAACTCCAAACTTGACTCTAACAAGAGGAGGAGTTGCCCCTCATTCCTGAAACGATCCCTCAAGAGGCGTCAGGTGCTTCTGGGGAGCTCTCAGGAGCTTCAGCCTCAGGGGCCTCAGGGGATGTTGAGCCTTCAGGGGAAGTTGAAGTCTCTGGAGATTCAGAAGTCTCTGGCTCTGGAGACATCCCTGTAACAGTGATCCCTGAAACTGATAAAGGTCAGTATCTGATCTAGGCATGTTTGAGACTCATTAAAAGCAGGACAGAAAGTAGAGACTCCACTTGAGACTCGGAAGTACCCACTAAAGAGCATTAAACAAGATTATAAAGAATTTAGGGACCATTTACGTACAGTTTACACACATGGGTCAAAACATCTGAATCTGTTCCAAAACCCTTGAGCATCTTGTTTCACCACTAAGTGGAAAAAAATGTCAAACATAATTTCATTAAAAATGTAGAAATAAACCTGAAGAAGCTACTATATATTTTAATTCCTTATCTTTTTTTCTCATTAAGACTGTTAATGGGATAAGGAGCTTTTCTAAATGGGCCACACTTATTTCAGTTCATATCACTGATTTCTCATTTATCTGGTCCAACTAAACTCTCAGTATACTTTGAGCTCTCTCTGGTTCACAGCGAGAAACGAGTTTGGTAAATTTCTTGGAGGACCACCCATGCAAGTTAATTAGACCTCTGTGGATAATACTTAAAATAAGCTTTTATGAGATTCCAGCCCCTGAGAAGAGGGACGCTGCTGAGGATATTAGGACCTACAAGGTGTGTTTGGATAAAATTGAAATAGTACGTGATATAATCTGTTTATGAGAATAGTTATTTAGGTTGTCCCCTTGTCCAGGCTTTGATTGATTTCATGTATTTTTATTCCTGCTCTCCCCTGAAATATCACTGAGTCATACAGAATGATTGAGTCCGACTGTTGCAACACCATCAGCTTCTAAATGAGTAAGAAAACTGGTTAAGTGGGAGATGCTGGTTCTGAACTGTCTGGACGGTCAGTAAAGGCAAAAAATAACAGGAATTCCAGCTTTTCGTAAACAAAAATCTGACTTTTTTAATGCAAAAACTGTTTCTCTGAAACCTATTTAACTCGATTCATTGTGTTCCATGTTTTAACAATCACGTTGCCATGTTTCATGTCATCAACAACATAAATTCTCAGTTAACACTGCTTATAATTCCCTGCTGCGGCAAACAGTGAGCCACTGATTGCCACGTGTCCTGTCCCGTCCATGCTGGTCTAACCTGTTGCTTTAACACCTAATCTTGTCTCTAACAAGAGGAGGAGCTGTTTCCAACCACACCAGAAACCTCTCAGGAGGTGGTTGGCAGTGAGGAAGAGATTGACAGCTCTGGTTTCCCAGAGCCTGAACAGCCAGAGAAGCCTGATGAGCCTGAGATTGATAGACGAGGTCAGTACTGAGCAGAGTTACCTTCGGAAAGCCTCATATCCTGGATCAAGACTTACTAATCCATTGATGGTTTTTGAGACTTAGAAACAAAAAATGTATCCTGCTTTTCAGATTTAAATCCTTCCAATTTCTAACCACCTCCCATTTTCTACTTACCCGTGTTCCAGGTATGCCCACTTGCTTGCTGTGCACATGCCTCGGTGGTTCAGTCTACTGTGACGACTTGAAACTGGACAGTGTACCACCTCTGCCCAAAGACACCACTCACTTCTATGCTCGATACAACAAAATCACCAAGATCAACAAGTCCGACTTCGCCTTCATGAGTATGTCGGAGTATCAAATCAGGTACTTAAGCTTTAGGGTGATGTCTCAGGGTGTTTTCTTGCCTCCCAGACAAGCTGAAGAGGATCGACTTGACTGCCAATGAAATAACATCCATCGAGGATAGAGCATTCATGGGTCTACCCGAGCTGGAGGAGCTGGTGATCCGAGAAAACTACATCACACAGTTGCCATCTCTCCCGGAGACCATGACCTTGATTGACGCCAGCCACAATAACGTGGGCTCAAAGGGTATCCATAAAGAGGCATTCAAAGTACGTATCCCTTCTTTACCAATAACTGCAGTTAGAACAGATCCTGATCAGTCATTGCATAACCACTGTGCTTATCTCTAGCTGACGGAAAATATGAATTGATGCTGCTGAATCCAGCAAAGCGCGAACTTCCACCTCTGTTGTTTGTAATCTTGTGTTGTCGAGTGAGTATTAACATCTTTTTGTTCCACTATGTTCCAGGATATGACCGGCCTGCTGTACCTGTACCTAACAGACAACAACATTGATTACATCCCAGTGCCTCTACCAGACAGCCTGCGATCTCTACACCTACAGGTATGCCTACTTTAGCCTCCTATCTCATCCCTCAGTACGCCTGGTCAACACTGGAAATGAAGCGGATCTTGTGATGCGACCAACTTGAATTCTTGTTGATGTCCACAACTATTCTCCATACTGATTTACCTTTGACATGAAGGTAGAAATACTATGCTAGTGAAGAAGAGTGTGACAATGGGCTTCCCAACAGCAGAAGCCCTTCACTCAAGTACTTACTGTGACAGTGAGGCTCCTGTCACTATGCCTCCGTTTGATCATGTGCCCTGGCTACTTGGCCACAAGGATATCATGGCTTTCACACTGGAGGTTGTGGGATTGATCCCCTCGGTCCTCCTTTGTCATACCAGATTCCAATGGAAGCTCAGAGGAGTAATGCCTTTATTATTAATTAATGCCATTATCCTGAAATCATAAATTGTTCTAATTATCACAAGAAACTGGCCTTTGGTTGATTTAGACAGCCAGCGACTGAAACTTGCCATTACAAGATAACAAGCTTTGTTCTTAGAGATGACAAAACGTAAAGTTGAGCTAGAAAATGAGCAGTTTGTGTGTTTACACCTAATTTCTTCTTTCATTGCCACAATCGGTAAACATCTACAAGGGAAAATAAAGGTATTTAGGTTATTCTGTTAGCTTGCTGGCATTGTCTTCCTGAGCTTTTCTTGTTTTGTTTTTGTAATTTCTCAATGAAGCCCTTATTCATGGAACACAACAGTTTACTTAAGATAATGACTTTAATTATCCCATTATCCTGAGAAAACAAGATCAGATTAACTTATCTGATGGAGAGTATTGCATTCACTCTAGGAAAAAAGCTATTTTCTGAAATTATCAAATCATTTTATCAAAAATATTTCTGGGCAAAAAAGATCTATTTTCTAGACTGAAAAAAAATCTTTTCCTCTTTTTCTGAACTAAAATGATTCTTTTTCTACATATATTTTATTTTTATTTTCTGAATCAACAACAGATTTTAAAAACTACAATTCAGGAATAGACTGAGAAAGCATTTTAAATGATTTTGTTAATTCAGAAAAGTTTTTCAAAGCTGCCTTACAAGCTGAAAAAAAATCCAGTTTTGCTATAATAACTTGTAATATTTCTGAAGTGAAAAGGAAAACTAGAAGAATTAACAGCTGCTCATCGTGCCTCTAATCAGGTTTGTAAGCATCCTCGGCTGAAGCCAGACATTAATCATGAGGTCACAAACAGACTTGATATGCACTCTGAACAGAAGGGCTTTAGAGGCAGAGCTGAAGCACAGCAGAGAGGGAATGGGGAGGATCTGCAGGTGGATTTTATTTTCCTAAACGTTGCAAAATTCTACTTTAGTAGAATCCTTTAAATCTATTTCCGGTTTATATTTCAATTCCATAAGTGGTCCTTTTTTATTTTCTTAAAATATATTGTTCAAATTTAAAAACTGATGCCTTCGCTCTGCCCAGCTTTTTTCTAAACTGCATCTACCCTCTTCTCTTTCAGCGTAACAATATTCAAATGATGCACGAGGACACATTCTGCAACCTGAACGATTTCAACTACATCAGGAACGCACTGGAGGACATCCGCCTGGACGGCAACCCCATCAACCTCAGCAGGACCCCTCAGGCTTACGTCTGCCTCCCACGTATACCGATCGGGGATCTCATATAACTTGGGGCGACACTCTTGACACGAGTACAACCACATGCACACATATTTGTACATACTGACACAGACTCCCAGTTTATTCACCACTTAAACCAAAACCATGTTCCAGTGGCGTGTTACCAACGAGCCGTCATGCACGCCTCTGATGAAAAGTGCAAAGCTGTGTGGAAAATTTACATTTCACGTCACTCTCAACCAGATTCTGGAGAGCAAGCTCAAACACTCTGCTCTACCCTCTAGTTCCCATTCAGATTTACACACCAGGAACATAGCAACATATAAACAAGCACACAAACACACACGCACGCACACACGTGAACTTTCTCAAAAGCCAAACTGTTCCGCAACTTGATTAAAAGTTTTTAAAAGTCTGTTTTATTAAACAACTCACATGGCATGTATGTTTCTGTTACGTGTCTTCCCAATAAACTGTTTAAATATGTTTTTTTTGTAAAAATAAAAAATAAATATTGAAGATAAAATGACTAATCTAACACTTTTGGTGATGTATGCTAGCATAAACTTATTGAAGCTGGAGCTTAATGAAAGGTAAATTGAGTATCTAATGCAATAAAAAACGCATTTAAACGCAATCATTGGTTGTAAAGTCTGTACTGTAATATAAAAAATATATATTCTGAGAAGATTTTTCTTTTTTTTTTACATGAACTGCAATAATTGGTATATCACACTTCAAACAAAGTGATGTTTTAACCATGCACAATAGCCTACACTGAGAACTGACGTGTAGTGGATCAACTAAAGACTATTGTTTGATTTGGGAGGAGGGAGGGGGTTGTTTCTGATTGTGGACGGGGTCGAGAATGATGCTAAATAGCTTGCTATTGTGTGCTCTGTATGGAATAACCACAAGTGAATAAAGTCGTTTTCAAGACCTCTCCGAACTCGGAGTGGCTCAACGTTTTTATTGACACCTAGGAGGCGGTGGGTAACGTGGATTTTAGTTTCTGTGACAATGTAATAAAGGTAGAACCTGCACAGAGTTGTGGTTGCAGTCAGTCAGCAAAACTTCAACTAGAACTAAAATAAAGGGTGAAATGTTGAAAATTATGCACAGCGGCGGGTTAAAAAGACGGGGCAGTTATGGGATTCTTCAGGTGAAGAAGAAAAGATATATTTGAACAAATGTTTCCCCAAACATAAAGCTTTTTCTTGTTTTCAAATAAATAAAGTAGCCTCTGTCTCTGGTCTGTAGCAACTGAGTCCTTCCACTTGTTTCCATATTTTCAGTCTTCATAAAAGCCTGGGTTCGATCCAGACCAAAACCACCACCCCTTCCCTCTCCCCAAGCCATTGTTCAGTGTCTTTCCAAATCATCTCTGCCTTTGGTTAAAATGACCTCGATCTTGGCTAAATCAGTCTCCTTGGCAGTGGGGGTACCTTCCTCCATTTCAGCTTAAGGAAAAATAAGAGATGGGCACTATCAGGTCAGGCCTTGAGAATGGGGGAGTTCCCCCTGCAGCCGGCCCTCCATGGCGCCGTCCATTAGGAGAAAATAAGGCCAGACTTTGACCCCTCCTGAGGATTCTTTAGCTCCTGACAAGAAACAGAGTAGGTATTAAACAAAGAGATTTCTATGAACATTTCTAAGTGATACAAACTATAAATAAATCTCATTATTTAACATAAAAGTACCTCATCTTTCGTCCTCATACCGTCCCATATTTCAGACAGTTGGTCAGCTCTTTCTACAAGCCCATGTGTTTCAAGATGGCCCTGAAATATAAAAATGTGTCAATATTTCTACATTGATTATGAAGCAGAAGACTCATGAATGGATCACCAAGGAAATAAATGATGAAAACCAGACGTTCAGGGGCAAACATCATCTATAAAAAATGCTGGTTTGCGCATATCATTTGTGTTATTATAACACCAGCGGTAGAACTGGGCGATATGGCAAAATAACTATCACAATAATTTTTCCATTTTGATTAATAAATATATTTATCACAATATATTTTAATAATGATGCCTGTTTGAAAAGTGTCCAAGCTGTTGCCAAAGGGGCAAAACCAAAAGGACGAAGACGATTTAGTCCCTAGAAGCCGCCTGTAGGCTCAGCTCCAAGCTGTAAACCTGGACTACGCGTGTACCGCAATGCAGCTGCACCTCACATCACTTCAGCTAGAATTGTGCATTTTTGTAAACAAAAAATCTTGTCTATTTGACAGGTTTTATTTTCAAGTTCATTTAAATTATTTCAAATTTGGACTTTCTATGATACACGCTTTTATTTTTTATGCTGAGATGTGTTGATTCCTTTATTAATTACTTATATATACTTAGGCACAAAACACAATCCCTGTGCACTGTGCTGTGTAACTGTCCACGTGACAAATAAAGATGATCCTATCTAAAATGATGGGCTGTATTTAATTATACTTAATAATAACGAGGGGGGAAACATGTCAGCTTTATACGATGAATATGTGCCTTGTGAAATCAGGATAATTAAAGTTTAAAATTAGTATTTACTTACATATGGCTCAATGCAGCTGGTGACCAAAACACTGGAGGCGATTCCTGTTTGTCCATCTGTTGTTACGCTCCCAGTCTCTCCTTGGTGAGTCTCCAGGATGCGGCGCATCTTCCAGCCTTTTGCTGATTATTTAACTGTTTGCAAACGTTTACTTTGAGGCACCCACTACTCGTCAAAATAATGAGTGGTCAGGCTCGTGTATGGTTCAGGGGTTCGGCTGGACCAAAGGTCGGCGGTTGCAGCAAAGCGTTAAACATCCATCAGCGCATTATCAAGCTTCCCACAACAGTCTTTGTAAAGCTGCAGAGCAGTTTTTCTGCACATTTAAATCATTTTCTGAACTTTTTCATTGGCACTAGGGCTGGCTTTAAAAAAATCGATTAATCGATTTATATCGATTTAAGAATAAAAAATCCATAATCAATTCATGAACTCCCAAGATTGTTTTTTTTCTGTTTTTTAAGAAAGCTTAATTTTTATTTGTCCTTTCCTTTTTTACTGTTGTGTTTTTCAACACTGTATTCTGTTTAACATTTGTTATTTTCACAAATAAATGTTTCTTATGTGTCTGACATGCCAGTGCTTCTGGACATTTTTTAATGAAAACATGAATATAAATGTATTTTAAAAAATACACTGTTAAAAGGTTGCTTTAGCGTTTCATAAAAATTGCCATTTGCGAATGTCTAATTCAAGAAATATTGATGTGACATGAATATCTGAAAATAAATTGAAATTGAATCAAATCAAAATTGAATCAATTTTTGCTCTCATGAATCAAACTGAATCGATTCAGGAAATTAGGAGTGATACCAAGCCCTAATTGGCACCATAACTTTGGCCAGATAGCCCCGCTAACAGCAAAATGATTGGATGTTTAGCAGCACTTGTTGGACTTACCTGGTTTTACCTGGTTTGCCTGGATTTTAAGAACCTCTATGGAATCGCTGATGACATAGTTTGCATGACATTTTCCAAAGAGGTAACGAAAAAGCACTTAGGAGGCGATGAGTAGAAACTATTTTCTAACTACTGCAAGCTCTTCTCTAAAGTCGATATATGGATATACCTTAATGCCGAAGCCGAGGCGTTTCCCTTTCCAGGGAAGAGGTAATCATTTTAAGCCCTCAGCTTTACAAATTCTTCAACTTCTTTGTGGTTCTCTAAAAGAGCGAAAAGAAAATGGAAACATTTGAAAATAATTAAATGTAAAGCAAGACACAGTTCTTCCTTGGTTGCTGTTTGAAAACGTGAATGAGACAGTTTTTAAGACAGTTTGATACGCTTTGTGTTCATAAAGTTGTTCTGAATGTTTTCCCCTAACTTTATACTGAGGAGAAAACATGCCAACCTGCTGAAAATCACACAAAAATAAGTATCACCCACTCTGGTGCCAGGGCGGAAACATCATCTAAACTTCACTCAGTAAAACTGTCTTCATGATGGCATGTCAAAGTTTAACTTTTTTCTGTTTTGGGAGGGTATTTATCAATCACAGCATTTATGTCAGTTATAGAAAATTGATTAGCGATAGCATGTACACTTCCACTATGTTAGGAAAAACCGTCTGCGTCAAAAAGATCGCAAGCATCTCTTGGCTTCGCTCCAAGGTTATTTCTATATTAAATTATAGTGCAAAAGAACTAGATCAATTTTAATATGATGTTTGGACGTCTAGCCTCGACATACGACGCCTCTTGGTTACTTCGCTAATGTAGCTACTGTCGTTTTTCTTCCATGCATGAAAATGATAATAATGTATGTCAGTGTTAATGCGTTTACCATTGTAGCAGTTTATAAGGCAGCATCTTTTCCCAGTATTTGCTTTTTATTTTTACCGGTTTTACGCATGGTTTTACATGCAATGAGTAGCGTCACCACCTTTTGGCTACGTTCTTCTTCTTCTTCTTCTCTTTAAATGTCACACTTAAGACCAATGAGTAACTCGTTATCTCCATCTGGTGTTGTGGTCTTTCAGCTCATGAAATTATCTTATTTTAACGTGGTTTTGTTCAAGAGGTTTATAGAATTTTTGGAAGAAAAGTTGAAGGTTAGAAATGTTTTCTTTTTCTTTTTTCTTCCTGTAGATACAGAGTGCTTTTCATTCATTTTCAGTGTAGTCCTTTCCTTTCACACTTGCCATTTTTAAATCCCCAGATTTTTAAACTGTTTGTTTTAAATCTAGCCATTTAAACACTTACTTGCAAATTACATCATTTGTTAAGACGTTCAACTCAACAAAGATAATTTAGTATTTTTTTCTAATGCCATCATTTCTTTAGTTTTCGCTGAGAAAGAAACAAAAAAGTACGCCAAATGTAAAATTGGTTGACAGAACCAAAATAGTTTTTTTTTCTTTTTTATCAAAAGGGTTATTTTTTTCACATAGTTGTTCATCTACTCTGAGTGAGTAATCATTTTGACCAAAGAAGAGTAACAAACGGAAAAGGATGGATGGATGATGGAGGCTGCGTTTATATTTAATTATTGGCTAATAAATTGATTGAGATATTTCCTTGTTTTCTTAAAATAGCCTATATATAAGTAAATGTAGCCTACATTAGGAACTGAAAACTAAATGTGATTAAAATCTAACTGATTTAAAAGGGAAATCTAATTAGTTATTATTTACTGAAACAGTCCAATCAAAAGGCGCACATATTAAACCTGCCACAGCCATAGTCCGCCATATGAATGATAGAAGTTAATGGCTATCGCTCAAAAGTCTATTTTTACCCTTTAATATTGAAACTAAACAACTTAAAGCTACTGTTTAGGGTATAACTAATACCCCATTGGTCTTCAGACTAAATAGATTTCAGGCGAGTGTCATCACAATGGGATTATGATTTTATGATAGGCTACTCATTCATCTGTTTTGCAAGTGGACCGCTGTCTGACAGGTGTTTCTTTATGATCGGCCTTTGAATGAAGGCGTCCCTTTCGGTAGGATGTCTATGCTGTAGGCTGTAGGCTGGAAAACGAAAGTATATTTTTGCAAATACACAATGGCGTCTGCTTGCTGTAAGTAGCCTTTAGATATCTCAACATATATATATGTTACATGCCATCAAATATATATATTTGATGGCATGTAATTGTAAATCTATTTCTAATATTCTAATTCTTTTTCGCTGCAACTTCTAGGCTATAGGCTATTATTTATTTATTTTTTTCCCCCGTAAGTCTGTTTTGGTGGTAGGTTTCGTATTATTTTAAATGGAAAGGAAAAAAGACCCGATTGCTTTTATGTCATGTCAGAGATGTATCGCGCAGGTTTTAGATTTATCATGAACGGCATCATACTTAACATTTGACAATCAGATTCAGTTTCGTTTCTTCATTTTTACTTTATTACATACATTACATTACACACTTTATTACATAGCTACTGTGCATAGGCCTATTACGTAACTGCGAATGACAAGACATTATTTCCTTTTATTTACTTGTGTATAAAGACAAAATCACCATACCGATTAATAAATTCACGATTTGTTCTTCAGTTTCTGGCTAAACTTGAGCGGAGTCTGAGGGTCACGGACAAAGAGATCATGGTGACGACTACACCAGCAGGATACAGCAGAGACTCCTTTTTTATATTTTATTATAGGCCTATTGGACTTTCTCTTGATATGATTTACTTATTTTATGTTATCTTAGTCAAATCTGACTTGAGCACATTCTTGCATATAAGTAGGCAGCTGAAAAATAATATTAAATCTGAAAGTATTTCTAAAATAGCATTGCAGATTCACATCCAGCCAAACAGGAGCGAGACCAGGACATTTTCAAAGCAGGGTCCAGACAGAGGAACAGACTAGGGAAAGGATGGTAGCCTACATATACATAACATTTTTTTAAGGGAAGGTCTACATATCATATTGGCCATGCACACAGAAAGAAAGGGGTATTTGGACTATATCCTTTAACCCTTGACTTTCTCTTAACTTTTGAATGAACATGTACAAAACAATGGTTACCAGTAAGTATTTATTACATAACATGCTTTTCTCTGACGGCGGAAAAATCATCAAAAGAAAAACTAAATATATACATTTGAACCATGAATTGACCACAAAATGCTTTGGTTCAATGACAGCTTGTATTTAAGTAAAAAAAAATAAAAACTATTGTTTGCTTTTTTTTGTCATTTTCTCCAGTGTCTGATGAGGAGGACATTTCAGGGAATGAATTAGATTCAAGTGAGTTAGACAGTGACCAATTCTCTGATGCAGATACTAGCTCTCAGGTTTGTTTCCTAACACAACCACACACACAGCCATAAAAAAGAAACACACAAACATTTTTTAACACATTACACCTCAGTCATTTTTCATGTGATGCAGTTATATTCTAACTCTCTAACAGAGACATTTTCCATTTTAAGGTTTATGGGAAAGAGCCCTGCAAGTATTATAACAGTGGTGGCTGCAAGAATGGAGGGCAATGCACTTACCTGCACGTCTGCAAGTATTTTCTGACAAACAGCTGCCGCTATGGCTCCAGATGTAAGCTAAATCACTCTGTAGGCGGAGGGGCATCATCCAGAATGGGCAGCAGGAATCTGGACCAATCCACAACAAGCAGTAAGGACATGTTTCTTCCTCTTCCTCCCTAAGATTACATAACTTTATGACTGTTAGTTAGTGTGCAGTTTTTCCACATGAGCAATGAAATAAAATGATAATACCTGTATTTTCCTGGAAGGAAATTGCAATTGTTTCTTTGTTCCCTGATTTATTGCAAATGTAAAATAAAAATTTCAGTGTAACTGTAATATTTATAACAGTTCTGTCTTTTTATTTTCAAATCAGATCCAAAGCTTACTGATGGTAGATTCTTCCAGTGGCAATTAAACAGTGGGAATGGCTGGAAAGATGTTGAGAACGACCACGTCATCGAGGCCCAGTACTGTCTGCCTCACACCAAAAGCATCAAAATCTACAACACACCTTACGGGTAGGAGCTCTACTACTAAAACAAGAGGAAGAACAGGTGATAAAAAGAAACTTGTGGTCAAATACTCAACAATGTACGTGTTCCTGTCTCTGCAGGGCAGTGAGCATAGATTTTAATAAGATGAGAGTGTATGGAAAGAACCTGAGAGTGAGGCGTTTGGATGATGGAAACACTGTGTGGCTCTGGTACTGCACCCTGAAGCGGAAGTGGATCAAGTACGACAACAAGGTACTCCTGCACCTGTTTCCCACAAATGTACCAAAAAAGATCCATGAGCCGATGTCCGTTAATATTTTGTTGACCTTTCTGGACAGGATGCACAGGGCAACCCCAGTTCAGCATCAAGCTCCGAGATAGAGAAGAAGTTCCAGAGTAACCCAAAAAGCTCTTTCACTTTCAGCGTTGGTGCTGAAACCTTTGAGATTAGATTCCCAGGTGAAACAAAGTCACACACCCTGTATAAGAGAGTCTTCTATCCACTTTTATTTCTTTAACTTTTCTCTGTTTTATTCCTCTGTCAGCCATGCAGCAAGTGGGTAAAAAGAAAAGGAGGAAAGTCACCAGACGGCCGCAGTTTAGGCAACAACAAGCAGGGACAAGGTGAGTTTGGGTGTCTTAACATCAGTCAGCCATCGTATTCTCACCACCATTATTAGACTTAGTTTTTTTTAAGTTTAAGGTTTTGTATTTAAACATTTGGATCATGTAGGAAAACTACACCCTTGGACTCCCCTGTGGCCCCGCTGCTGAGGGCAAGGCCTAAGGCATTAATAAATGGGGATTTTTTTGCAATAATTCCACTAGACGCAAGACGTGGAACTAAGTTGTGTGGCTCAGTTTTCCTGTTGGACCTAACTCGGGGACATTGTTCCAATCCAAGTTAAGGATGTGTTTTTTGTTAAAAAAAACAGTTTTGCTCTGATATACTGTAATTATATGAAGCCTAGATAAGATGCTGAGCCAACTATCGATTTATATCTAATATTATGCAAAATGTAACTACTTTTCTCAAAGTAGTTCCATTTTGAAAATACAAAAATGAAAAAAAACACAGCTGCAAATTAACTTTTTCTATTACATTTCCATAATTCAGTTCAGTTTTGAAGGTCAACAACAACTTGGAAGGTCTTTTTTGTATTATTTTGTAATAAATGTGCCTCTCTAAGAAAGCACCTGGCTCCAGCCTGGCCCGCTTCTAATGTTGGTCAGACACGCCACTGCATAGAGACTAGCTGCTACTGTCTATAATTTGACGCATATCTATATATGTATGTTTATAAATATCATTAAAATGTAGACTCATTGGATATTGTTATTCCAGAGCTGTTCAAGCTGTCTCGGCTTTACAGAGTCTTTCTTTGGGCTCTATACCACAGTGGCAGTTTGAAGGAGACAGCGGAGGATGGCACGAGTACAGACGCAGGGTAGGAAGCCTGTGGAACGCATGATTTCATGCTATAATTGTCTCACAAACTTCATCTTACTATAAGCGCTGAGATAAAGCACTATAAATATAATGGTACTGTTTCACCAGGCTGGGACTGGAACTGAGTGTTCAATAACCAGTGTCGACATTGAAACGAAGTACCAACTGAACCCCCGCGACAGCATGACGTTCAAAGTTAACGGACACGCCTACAAGCTGGACTTTGCAGGTTGAGTTTGTTTTCATTTAGGACAATACTGCAAATTTTGGTATCGAACCGATACCAAGTGAATCAGCGATACAGATATTGATCTTCTTTGCATGAATTTTCACAATCATTTAACGATTTTAACTTTAACTAGTGATCATAATTATGATCATAGTATAACACACTGTAAAGAGTTCTGCCAAATAAAACGTAAACTGATCAAGAAACTGATCAACAGAAGACAGAAATCTAAATCTGGGCATTTTTTGTAAACAATATTGAATAATATTAACAAGTAGCAAAATTTTAAAATAAATCTGTTATTCTCTTTTATCTCAGACAATCTTTCAAGAAAAATAAAGTCTGCAATGCAAATTTGCTAAATAAAAACAAAACCTGATTTTTATTTGATTCTCATTCATATTCTTTGGCTTTTTGCCCCCAAAGTCCTCTATGAGGAAAGTACCGATATCATCACACTGGTATCAATTGATACAATGCTAGCCTTGGTATCAAAAGTATCGATATCTGGATTGATCTCCCCAGCCCTATTTTAAATGGTTTAAATGAAGTCATCACTTAGTTGGATATCCAATAATCAGACATATCTTTCATTGAAGCTAAATTTTGTTTTATTTGTTACAGCGATGACCCAGACCAACCTCAGGACCATGCACATGCGCAGGATCAGGCGTCGACTGGTGTGAGCACAAAGCATAAACCCACAACTACAAGGACAAAGAAGACATTGTAAACCTGCACTTAACCCATTTATTTAGGATGTTTTTGGTTGACATTAGAGTTGTTTTTACCTGCTTTATCATGGGAAATGAAATGTTTAATGTGTTTACATTCTAAAGGATGTCAGGTTCAGATTTAACAAGTTTTAAGGTAAATAAATACTGATAATCCTGCTCTCCAATGAGGTGCTGCACCAGCTTGTTATTACCAGAGTGATTGTTTCTATCCAATCTGGTTTGTTATATTAGACATATTAGATTAATGCAGAAACATATGGTACCTACACACTGCCCATGATGTAACAGAGCAATATAAGAATTGTCTCACTCCATGTCAGTTTGAAGTTGTTCATGTTTCAGACTCTGACATGCAAAATACTGAGATATTTTGAGAAATACCTCAAATTTTAACTCTTAATACCTCTATACATTGTGCCTTTCTCTGTGCTCATGTCTACAGTAAAAATGATTTGCTACGGGCTCTTTAATATTTTTCCTTGGAAATTAAAGAAATTTGAATTAAAATAGTGTTTAGACATTTTTTATGTCAAATAATTTACATCTTGGAACTAATCTGTAATTCAAGCACTGTTTTTTTTTTTATCTTTTGATTGTGATAAGTCCTAATGTGCGTTTATAATGCACGTAAATAAAGAGGGAAGATTTGAAAGGTTCACTGTTGTTTTTGGTGTGTACAAGTTTGACATTTTTACTGCCTTAGGACCTGGAGCAAAAATATTAAAGAAAACAAGCAATGATTGTTTGATGAAGATGCTGTTTTGTGAAGATCCCCTTTTAATTAGATTTCAGCTCTTTTCCTGGTAGTATCTTACATTATAGTTAAGATCATCAGATATCAAATTTATGTTTAAATATTTGGTACAAAAATGGCCAAAAAGATAACCCATAATCATTCAGCTACAATTTTATGCAACTGGGGGGTTTTTTTGTATTTCCTGTGGTGCCTTGGGATAAACGAACAAAATCCAGATAGAAAACAGTGGAAATTTAAACAGCAAAGCTGTTCATTTTAATTTTACGTCATATCTTTACTTAAATTATGAATGACCAAAGTTTAATGGTTCATTCTTTTTTAAAGACTTTGAGAACTTAAAAACTACACATTTGTGCAGCCGCATTTATTTAACCGCAAGGAAATTTGGTCATTTCAGCAAGTAGCACCACTTGTTTATGTTTATGGCATGTTTTAAGATCACTAAAGGGCAGTCAATCTAGTTTGACGTTTACCGGCAATCAATCTTGATCTACATTTACCAGCAATCTGTCTGGATTTACCAAACAAAGCTATAAAATAACTTTGGCACACCCTGTTCTTCTTTCCAATTGCACTCTTCCTCTTATTTTGTGTCTCCTATTGCATCCCAGTGTCAGATGTGCAAAGCTCCAGCCCTGTAACACAAGTAAAGATTTATCGCTGTGAAATGGGAAGCTAATGCCGGTAAGTGTAACTTTAAATGTGTAAGTGTAGCAGTGTTGATTTAAATTCAATATTTATTTGAATATTATATAAGTAAGCATGATAATTCATCAAAATGAAGATCTGATTTGTACTGTATTTTGTAAAGAATCTTCCTTTAAAAAATACATTTCATTGTATATTACCCACTAACGATGGTAGACTGTTCAGAATAATTTAGGGATATTGTGAGAGTCTGGGTGCATGTCATACATAAGTGTTAAATATTAAACCAATGACACTGGTGTTTCTGACTAAATAGGAAAAGCACTTTATTAACAACAATAGCAACATCCCTAAATTAGCATGAACGGTATAAGTCTATTAAGATAAAGAAATTTAATGTCCTGTAAAGTTGCCAAATATGTAACCTGAACAGCATTTTACATTTGCTTTCAGAACGATAAAGGAAAAAAGAGTAATACTCAGGACAATGCAGGTCTGTTCATGATATTTAAAATCCCCAAATAAATCACTTTAAATATTTTAAATTCTCTATCATCCATTTTTTTTATTAAGAGATAAAGATTTAGATATTGTTTGTGGTTTAGCGATACTTCACAGGGGTTATTGTCTTGTTTCATAATCAGATATTTTCAGAGAAACTTAAAAACTTTTTCTTGTCTTTATACAGACAGTGAGAAGCATTACGAGTGGCACCTGCTGGTTGGGAATACGTGGCTTCAAATTGACAACGACCATGTGATTGAGAGTCATTACTGCCATCCTGGAGCTAAAGGAATAACCATAAACACCAGTCAAGGGTCAGTGTTTAATCTTATCCAATGTAACCTGTAAACCTTTGGTTATTCATTAATAGATCATGCACAGTTTCTCTTTCACTTCAACTAGCTTATTGTGTTTCAGATTTGCTCATGGCCTAAGTAAATCACACTGCATTGTGTGTGTCCACAGAAATGTTTTCATAGATTTTGATGAGCTTCAGACTCCCACTGCAGCACCCTGTGTGCACAGACTGAGCTGTCTGCCTCCTGGCCAAACAGAGGACATAGGCTGGTACTTCAGGGATGATCAGCTGTGGTGTGAATATGGATCAGAGGTGAGGAAAAACTAAACATTCAAATAAATCCAGTCCTCACAGATCTCACAGATTACACTGTTTTTCCTCCTCATCCTCGTCTTTCTCAGAGCTCAGGCTTGTCGGCCTCATCGGTCAGCAGTAAAGACATCGAGCAGCACTTCAGTCAGAACCCTCAGGGATCGTTCATGTTCACAGTGGGCTCTATAGAATACTTGCTTGATTTTTCCAGTATGTTGTTTTGATGTGTTTATTTGAAGTCAAAATAAAGATTTTTGTATTTAACTTATGGTGTTAAACTTTACAGCCATGACCCAAATGAACCGTGTCACAGGATTGTGCAGGAACGTACGCAGACGTCCAAAATTCAGCTCAGGGTAAGACCTCAATTTTTATTTTCAAAATTATTATTTTGTGCTTTATCTTTAATTTGCACAATAATGCAAGATGTTTCACACTTCTCATAGCTGTTTTCTGAAGACTGCAGTTCAGAAGAAAAAAAACATTGGACAAAAACTGGCAGCAGCTTTAGGCATGACCAAACAAGGCCCGGGCACACCAGATCCTAGCAAGAGCAGCCTCCCCAAGGCGCAGCAGCAGCCTCCAGCAGGGGGAGCCTTCACAGTCAGGTAACTCAGGCTACCTCCTACTTCACTATCTTGAGTTAGAGCAGGTTTCTCTTAGTCTGGTTAACATTTCTGTCAATCGGTCTCTGCCAGTCACATGACATTTGTTGCCGAGACACCATTTTGAGTGGAAGAACGTCCATGTTAGCAACCGCAACAAAGCAACAAGCAGCAAAATTTAGTTTGTTTCACAGCCCATATGGAAAAAATAAGAAGAATGAGAAAATTCCTTACCGGGAAAAACTTAACAAGGAAGCTAGGGACCGTTACAATTCGGACATTTACAACGTAGATCCTTATAACCTCTGTACTGGAGCTCCGACACTCCGTTACTGCCTCCTACAACATCTGTGGACATTGGGTCTGAGGACCCACTAATTAAGCAACACGGGAATGGTTGAAAGGAATAACATGTTTATTGAATTTGATGCTGGTTAGTAGGCCTTAGAGATTCAGTCAGAGCGTGGTGGATTGGGTGAACTGAAAAAGAGTCCAGGATCCAGAGGGGAGGTCACAAACAGGCAAAGGTCAAACACGGGCAGGCAGATGTAGTATACTTAACAAAAGACATTTGGTAAGGCTTTGTGGTCCAAAACAAGGGGTGGGTCAGAATCCAGAAATCTGAAAGGCGAGAGAGGTCCAGCATGGGCAAGGCAGAAAGGGAAATCCAGGGACATGAAAAAGTAGGCAACCAATGAAGAACCGTGGAAAGAATGCTGGAGCTCAACCTGGTGGAGTGGCTGTTGATAATCTGGTAGAGAAAGAGAGGCTGGAGAGAGCAGGTGAGACACGAGACCCTGAAGTGGAGTAAGTGGTACAGAAAATGAATGAATGAGTTATGACAATTCACTTAGATGTTGACTCAAACTGTGAATATTGGTGTTCCAATTTATTATTATAGTGTGTTTTTGCTGTAATTTACTCGGTCATTTGAAATATTTGAATTTTTTTGGTTGTTTTTATTAATGTGGTGAAGAAGGAGCTGAACCCAAAGGCCAAGCTCTGGATTGGCCGGTCAATCTACATTCTTACCCCTCACCTACAGTCATAAGTTCTGGGTAGTGACCGAATTACAAGATCATGAACATGTATTTAACCCTGTTTAAGAAATTCATAATCAGTTAAATGGTCACTCTAAACTCTGTGCGTGAGTGTGTTTGTGTGTGTGAATGGTTGTTTGCCTCATTGTGTTGGCCCTGTGGTGGGCTGGCGAGCTGTCCAGGAGGTACCCTGCCTCTCGCCTGATAATATAGGGTCTAGCCCAACCATGACCCTGAATCGGATTAAGCGGTACAGAAAATGAATGAATGAGTTTTGACAATTCACTTAAATGTAGACTCAAACTGTGAATATTCTTGTTCCAGAGTTGCTCAAGCTGCCTCGGCTTTACATAAGCTTTCTTTCGGCTCTAAACCACAGTGGCAGTTTGAGGGAGACAGCGGAGCATGGAACAAGTACAAACATAGAGTAGGTTGTCTGTGGAACGCATGAATTGATGCTTTACTTGTCTCACAAACTAAATTTCAGTGCTGAGTTAAACATCTACTGTATGAATGTAATGGTATTGTTTCACCAGGCTGGCACCTCAGCTGAGTGTTCAATAAACAGTAAGGACATTGAGAAGAAATTTCAACTGAACCCCCAAGAAAGCATGATGTTTCAAGTCAGCGGACGCTCCTACAAGCTGGACTTGGGAGGTTAAGTTTGTTTCAACTTTAACTCAACCTAGTATAATGGTGCATTCCATTTACCTCGGAACTGGGAAGTTGGAACTGGGGACTGACATCACGCCCAAGTTAAGAGCGTTCCAGTTCACAAATCGGAAAAGTGATAAGGCATATTCCACATCAAAGCCATTTCTCAGGGGAAATTGTCATTTTAAACTAGCAAAAGAACTAGCCTATGACAGAACTGCAAACATTTGTTTCTAAGCTGCAACAGGTGTTTTACAGCATCCGCAAAAAGCAAATGGCCATTTTTTAACAAAAAAGTGCCTTTGAGAAAAACAGCAATACTATTTGCCTGTTTTGGATCTTGTCACAGCTGACAGCATCATAGTTCGTCAAAAAATGTGAATAACACTGTAACAGCACACCCTACAGTTATCACCAACAAAACTACGTGTACGGTTGATTTGATGCAACAAAACCAGTCAAAAGTGCAAATAGCATGATATTACAGGGGCTACTACAGGCGTTGGCGGCTTCCAACTTCCCAGTCGGAAATCCAGGAGGCCATTCCAGTTGGAACTTTCCACTCAGAAGTCAGAAATGCCGAGTTAAAACAGAACGCACCATAAGAGTCATAATCACTTACAGTTCTACTTATATATCTGTGGTTGAATCTTAATGATGTTTTATTTTTTTGTTACAGCGATGATCCAGACAAACCTCCAGACCAATCGCACACGCAAGGTCAGACGCGTACTGGTGTGACCATGAAACATAATCCCACAAGTACAAGAAGGAAGGGGACGGTGTAATCCTGGACTTTATCCATCTATTTAGGATAATTTGTTTCTGGTTAACTTTAGAGGTGTTGATTTTAATGTGATCACAGAACTTCAGGTTTAGATTCATCAAGCTTTAAGGTTAAACATAAAAGCTGCTGATTGTCCTGCTCTCCAATGATGCCCTGCAACAGCTTGTTATTGCAAGAGTGACTGTTTCTATCCTATCGGGTTTATGTTTTCAGACATATTAGATTCATGCTGAAACATGCTGTACATTCACTCCGCATTTTATACAACTGAGTAATATAAGAATTATCCTATTCCGTATCAGTTTGAAAGTTAAAGTCTCCAACATGTAAAATACTTGATTTTGTTCTTGCTCCAAAATAAAACTGTAAGGTTTGTGAAGCTCACTGAAGGTTTTTTTTTGTTTGTTTAATATTTGGAGGCAAAATATTTAACATAAAATAGAGATCAGCAATGCATGTTTGATAAAGATGCCGAATGCAGTTATAAGACTGATTTGTGGACATCTATCTTTCAACTCTGTACCAGACTGTCTCTTACAATATAGGGAGTGTTTAAGATCATTTAGTACAAACAGCCAAAACACTAACAAATAGGAGTCTCAACATGTTTGCCAAAGCAACATAATGGAAAGCACATTATGCATGTAATGGTAATGCCTTTTGATCTGAACACAAAAAAATAAAAAAATAAAAACTACTTAGTGGTACAGTAGCATTTCCCATGTTAGGAGGGGACTGAAGAAAGTTTGGGGAAAGTTCAGCAGTTCAAGGTCATCTGTGGATTTTTGCTGCAGTGTCCATGTGACGAAGGAAAAATTCTGAAAGAAAAGATTGAAATATGAAATAGTAGAGTCTGTCAGGATAGATCAAGGTAAGTAATAAATTCTGGCAAAAAATGTAATTAGGCTTTGATAGAAATCTGATCTCAAACAATGATTCATTACAACAAACTAATATCTTTGATTGTTTTTGTTTTTGTTTTTTTGTGGGGGGGGCTTACAGTTGAGGTTAGAGCTGTCTGGAGAGGATGGGAAGGCCAAATTTCATCTTCCAAGCCCTGTAATAAGGCCCAGGCTTTCTGAGGAAGCTAAACAATCGTCTCTGAAGACGAGGATGAAACGGTGAACAGAAAGAGGAAATGGGGCAAAGGACAGGAAGATGAACACTCAAGGGCAATTAAGGCAAGGGGCCATCTTGGCCTCGTCTTGGATGACGAGGAAGCAGCAGCCCAACGAGGTAAGTCATCGGCGATTCATGCTAACAATATGTTTGTCTTTTTAGCTTAATTTGAGGCAAAATATACAGAAGAAGATCCTCTCGGCAAGGGAGGCTTTGGATCAGTGTTCACTTGCTCCAAAAAGAAGACAATTAAACAGTGACTATCATTCAAACTCTCAATCAGATTATTTAATTGTGAACGTGTCAGAAGCCATAAAACACCACTTATGCTGATATTCTATATGTTACACAATGTCCCTTTAGGCCTAAATTGCTTTCTTAGAAGGCTAATGATGTTTAATGATTTAAAGTGTTTTTTATGGATCTTGTTTTAACTGCATTTACTTATTGTCCCGAGGACAATCAACAGTTATGATTACGGACAAATATTTCTCCTGTCTGGCTGAAATTAATCTGATCATAAAATTCAGCTAGCATTTTAGGCAGCAGTTTGAGGTTTTTCTGCAATAGGTTTTGTTGGGATGAAAAAAAAAATCCCAAATATAAATTGCAGTAATATTTTCACATAATTACCTCCAGAGACCAGCTCTTTAATTTATGCATTTCTTTCTTATAATATTTCTACCTAACGCTTCAAAGCCAGGCCACAGACAAATAGGGAGTGAAGTCCATTTTTTAAATCTGAAGTCTTTATTTGGCCCCTTAACAAACAGTGTGGAAAAAAAATTAACGTAATTTTTATTTGCACATCCACCATTTATTACTATAGGTCAAAATTATTATAGTATTCTGCTTCCTGGTGTCCATTGGGGAGAAGAAGACAAGTATCATATAGTCTACAACAGGGTTTTTAATAAGGTTTTTACCAAAAAGTGATGCAAAATGTATCAGAAATGGCATGAATCAAATATAATATGTTTGGTTTCTTAGGATTAGAGTATAAATGACTAATATAAATAAAAAATGACTGCCTCCCAGTAAAAAACACTATAGAATCATTTGTGGGACCCTAGCCTGCACATTAAAAAAATATATTAGTTTTTCAACAGGAAAGGATTTGAGATATGATGACAACTGAGTATTTTCTGGATCTAACAACTTCCTCTCTGCAGGCTCCACAAGATAAATGGCCTCTTCAACAACCTGGCATGAGCAGCTTGAGGAAAACCCCAGCCTTAAATATCCACTGGAATATTTATAAGGAGGCGGGACTCTCCCATTGTCTCCAGGTGTGGAGGATCGTAGGAAACACCTCATAAACACACCCAGACTGATAGCAGTTTTTCTGAGCAGTAAAGGGCAGATCATCTGGATTTACATATTACAAAAGACAGCCTCTTCCTCTTTCACTGCTCTCCGCCTCCTCTGCAAAGCTGCAGCCCTGAAGAGAAACCAAAACCATTTCCTCTTGTTTATGAAATGGAAAGCTAATACCGGTTTTAAAGTAAGGGTAAGTGAGCTAAGTAATGCTATTTCTACCAATAAAAATCAGATTTCTTCCTATTTTATTCACACAAATCTTTCTTTTTTCAATCATTTTTACAGTGTATTACACTCAGATGTTGGTAAGTCTGTTCAGATACAGAAAGATGATTTGCTGTTTATCTAATAAAATTGTAACCTGGCAGCATTTTGTTCCTTCTGCCTTCAGGAAAATGAAGAAAAGATGAGTTATTCTCAAGTCGCTGCAGGTCTGTTCATGATATTAAGTTTCCTAATACATTACATGTTAGTGTGCCGATTCCTCAGATTACAGAAGAGCTCTTTGGTTTGAGATGTTGTCTTGTTTCATAATTAAATATTTCAAAAACATTTTCTTCTGCTTTTACAGATAGTGGGAAGTATTACGAGTGGCAGCTGCTGGCTGGGAATGTGTGGCTTCGAATTGACAACGATCATGTGATTGAGACTCATTACTGCCAGCCTGGAGCTAAAGGAATAACCATAAATACAAGTCAAGGGTGGGTGTAGTTTCTTTTTATATTGTGTAACCTGTAATCACAGTTAATCCAGTCCTATGTTATTTTTAAAACACATTAGACACAATAATGCTGACCAAAGTGTTGGACATCTAAAGCAACAACACAATGTACAGACAACACAAATGCAAGCAAAAATAAAATAAAAACTATGAAATAAACCTAAAACTATATGAAACTTTGTAAGATATCATTGCAGTTTGCATCAAAAGCCAAAAAGAATGAATCCGTTTTGGATTAAAATAAAACCTTGTTTAATGTTTTAATCTATCAAAACTGGTTCCTTCTAACAGAATAAAACCATTACAGTCATTTACATACAGTAATTACCAACAGAAAGTTATTTTTCATCAGAAGCAATCAAAATGGAAACTGAACTGTTTTTAAAAGTTAATTTGTCCTCACTGCTGTCGAAATTTTAAGTAAAACAGCGTTTGTGCCCACATGGATTGTGCAGTATTTTCTATGTGGGCCGTACAATAGCAGCATGTCTAATTCTTTTTATTCTTTCATGTTTTTCTACTTTTCATTCCAAAATTTATTTGATTGATTTCTACTGAGTGGTTATATTTACATAATACAAATTTACTGATGTTTGGTCAACCTGCTGTTGTTGAATCGTACAATAGCAACAGAACCTTATCATTCTGTACCACATCAAACCACATCGCAGTGTATTCTACTGTGCTGTATTGCATTGTATCATATTGTACCATATATTTCAGATACATCGTATCAAACCGCACCACATTCTGTCGTTTTATTTTCTTCTATATTGCATTGTATTATATCATATTCTAAACTATTGTTTTGCATCGTATCCATTCGATTCTACTGTATTTGTATTGCATCGTATTGTTGTCCTGTTGTATTCTACATATTGTCTTTCACTTTACCTCCAAGCTGCTTGGTTGTGATAAACTTGTAATGTTATGTACGAATGTGTCCACAGACAGGTTTTCATCGACTACGATACGTTTCAGACTCTCACTGCAGCAGTGAGGGTGCAGAGACTGAGCTTCCTGCCTCAGGGCCAGACTGAGGACATAGACTGGTATTTCAGAGACGACCAGCTGTGGTGTGAATATGGATCACAGGTGAGGAAAAACTAAACCTTCAAATAAATCCAGTCCTCACAGATTTCAGTTTTTCACCTTTTGTCTTCCCCAGAGCTCCGGCTTGTCGGACTCATCGGTCAGCAGTAAAGATATCGAGAAGCACTTCATTCAGAACCCACAGGGATCATTCAGATTCACCGTGGGCTCCACAGGATACTCGCTTGATTTTTCCGGTTTGTGGTTTTGATTTGTTTTTAAGCCACAATTAAGATTTTTAATTTTAAAGATTTAAAACTTTAACTTTACAGCCATGACCCAAACAAACCTCATGACAGGATTGTGCAGGAGCGTACGCAGACGGCCAAAATTCAACTCCGTCAGTGGCAGGTAGGACTTTTCTGTCTGTAGCTACAACTCAGACAGGGAGATGTTTGCATGTTATGCAAAAAGAGCGTCCAATGAAAGCCCTCCCTGGGAAACTTTTGCTTCATATCCCTGCAGCCTTAACTCCACCCCAGTCCTGCCTACAGTTTCTCCTGTTCACCTCCCCACTGGATGCTACAAGTGGGAGTTTATGGCAGATGAAGGGCAGTGGACGGAGTACCAGGCACATGTAAGTTCATTGTATTCCCAGGAACACTCAGCGGCAGCACCCAGTGGTCAAATTTCAATGCTGATGTATTTCTGTATGGTTGCAGATATGTTCATATGACAGTGCTGCCATAGAGAGACAGTATCAGCTAAACCATCAAGGCCAGCTTCACTTCAGGGTCAACAGGTTCTCCTATAAACTGGATTTTTCAGGTAATGCACATGCATATAACCAGAGAGCTGCTCTACAGCTCATTTTTTCAGTCAAACCAAAAGTTTAAACCTTCTCAACATCATTTTGTCTCAGAAATGTGTCAAACCAACCTGGTTTATGGGACCAGGAGGTCGGTGAGGAGGACTGCTGATCCCGGGATACAACAAAGCAGCAGGTCAGAAGAAGCATCAAGACAAAGAAAATTTTTATTATTTATTATTATTTTTATAATTTATTATTATAATGTGTTTTTGCTCTAATTTATTTAGTCATTTGAAATATCCAAGAGTTTTCTAGGTAATTTCAAGGCTGGATTTCAGAGAAAACAGAAAACATATATCCTGCATTTATAATTTATTTCTGAGATCTTGTGTTACATCTTTATATTTTTCCTTCTCCAGTTCAGGTACAGGTCCTCGGTGGCAGTTCCTGGATATGGATGGGATGTGGAAAGATTATTCCAAAGTAATATTCCTGCTGCAGTTCTGTGCATCTGTAAATGAGTGATGAACTACGTAGAAAGTTTACACAAATTCAAAATTAATTTTTATTTTTTGCTTAGAATTTATTCATTCTTTTATATTACTTTGTCTACATCATTTTACCTTTATTATGGTTTTATTTTCAGTTGTTTCTGCATTATTTTATTTTCATTTATCTTACCTTACTTTACCTCATCTCTAGCAATTTTTCTCCATATTCTTTATTTTTAGTCCATGAATTATTCAAATTTATTTTATTTATCGTTATTTATGTATTTTTAGTTTTTTCATCTTTTCATTATACCAACATTGATTTGATCTCATTTTATCTTGATTTGTATTTATATACAGTATAACATTACCTTGTTAACCAACATTTAATTTTTATTTACCTTATTAATTTTTTGAAACATGTTATCATTCTTAGTTTTATTTCATCATCATATTAATTTTATTAGTCATTATTTATTTTCCTTCAACGTGTGCCATCTGTGTCATGCAGGGACTTCGTCAGTGCAGCATTTCCGGTCAGGACATTGAACTTCAGTACCAGCAGAACCCGTCGGGCATTATGACATTTACCACCATGAAATTCAGCTATGAACTGAACTTTTCAGGTGAGCTGCGGACAGGAAGTTGGTTTTTCATTTTTAGCAAATAGAGAAAAGACCTTCTTCTAACACCTGCACAGCTGATGATGTCTGAGTGAAAGATCATTCTGACTTTTATGGTCTGTTTGTAGCCATGACTCAGAGGAACCTGTCCACAAACACCAGCAGGTCAGTGAGACGACTTCAACAGTGACAGCACTGAAGGACGGAGGAGGATGGAGGTGGGACAGCGCTGCTTGTCTCCCACACTGGAAAAACTTTCCTCTTAAGCTGCTTTTTCTCTTTGCTTGATGGGATTATGTGTAAATAATTCTAACAATAAATTGTACAGCCACAGTTTCTATGTTTAATATCTGCAAAAATAATGTGCCTCTTATTTTACTGATGTACATATTCAGAACTTTTTCTCATTAAAAAGCTGAGAGGCTTCAAACACTGAAGAAATCTTTGGGGGGGTTTTTTGGCCATTGCAAAGAGGCGAAAATGCCGCCCTGTATTTTTCTCCACATTGATTTCAAACATACTGTGTTTATTTTAGGACATCCTCGTCCTCAGAGTCGAACATAAGTTAATAAATGATTTATATATATATATAAAAATAATTAATACCCAATTGGATTAAGCTGTACAGAAAATGGATAGAGGGATGGAAAATAATTAATAATAAATAAATATAAAAAAATAACTGAAAATAAACTTGATGGGACTCTGAAGGCAATTAAGATGGATAATTTGTTTCACATCATTTTAAAACTAAAGGAATAATTTACTTCTTATAATATAAAATTTAAAAGTCTTCTATGCTCTTTGTATCAAAGATGCGTTTTTTAACATGGACGGCTAAATCTGCATCCATTTTGGATCCTTCCTGTACTCTTCCCAGGTTGTAATAAGACTCTTTTCTCAATGCTCCATCCTTCCCGTTTCCTCCGATAATGTCTTCAAACATTTCTTTACGACCAGTTTGTTTACACCTGCTTGCTAGCGCGTCACGCAAGCTGTAACCACATGTGCATCTGTCTCCTGTAAAATCACTGTGCCATCAAATAAATCAGGTAAGTGGAGTTTTATGGTCGAAAAGTGAAGTAGCAGTTACTTTTACATTTTCACATAACACCTTGGTCATTTTTCTACAGAATATAAAGTAATGTTTTCCTTAACAATAATAAAAATGTTATTTTCTGCACCGAGTCTCCCGTACAAGCACACAGATGACCACCAGCACTTTGAATATTAGATTGTGTCTGTTTTATATATGTACACATCTTCACCGTTTCACCTCAGAGACCAGCACCTCGACACTTAAACAAAAGTTTACACTTCATATACAGGACAGCAGTAGTTTTCAAATGATTTCGTAGAAGAATAAGCTTTAGTTATCTGCTTTGGGGTTCTTGCCAAAATATGCGACACACACTCTGACAACCACATCCAGCTGATGAAATCACACATCCACAGGAGAAAAAACATCCATGTTTCTAGTCTTGTTTGCTTAAAAAAAGAGGGGATCTGCTGAGTTAAATGAGTAACACTGCCTTGTTTACATGAGGGGAAAGGAAAAAAATGCAATACAAGACATAACAATGCAGCATGTTATCAGCAGAAGCACATTGTGAGCAAAATGAAAAAAAAAAACTCATAACTGTTTAAAAATCTCTTCTAAAATGTAAGATTTATTAAGAATACATGTTTTCCTGTTAGAAAATGAGAGATTTCTGTTGAAGCTGTAGTTCAGCCAATCAATATGCACCCTGAACAACCAGTAAGGATTATTGCACTCCACTCATCTAAGGCCTCTTCACCGAAAAAAAAAAAAGCAATCCACTTTTAAATAACTTTGTTTTTACCCTTCATTGCCCCTGTACGGCTCATCAGACAGCTCAAAAGTATTGGAACCAAAATATAAAGCGATATCTATATCTTATATATATAGTGATAAATCTTCATTTCATAAATTGATCAAAATAAGGTCGACTGATATGTGGAAATCAACGCAATTGGTCACTAAAATCAACAAAAAAATCAGGTGAATGTTTCAAATGGGGTTGAAGTCAGTAACAAAGCAAGGCAAAATGATAGAAAGCTGAATGCGACAGGAAAACGTTCATACTTGAGTAACAAATGAGCGCGTGCCCTTCAAAGGCACATTTATGCACCGCCTTCAGCATTAGCATCTTATGAAAAGGACAAAGCAGTAGCAGCCACTACGCATCAGACTTCATGAAAACTCTCCAATTCTGCTTTTACTGAACCATTTGTAAGCATTGGAGACAAAACTTATTTCTCTTGTTTATGTCAATTCAGGGAATAGAGATTACCAGCTTAGCTGGATGATGAAAAGATTAGACTAAATGGGGAAGATGAGGTTGCTGTTAGTGATGCTGCAAAGGTAGAATCGCCATGGAAATGAAGCACAGAGCTGCAGGGTTTGCTTCATCTTCACCACTGCTTGGGTTGGGGGGCTCCTGGATGCAGATCAGTGCAACACTTGAAGCCACCCCCCCACCCACCTGGACTCCACTCTGATGGATGCTGACTGTTTCTAAGCCAAGTTTCTGCTCGCTTCCAGCATGCTGCGAATCCTAAAATAGCAAACAAAGCCTAAATGTAAGCAGCTGTGATGCACTAAAGCAGCTTTTTTTAAGGGATGACTCTGAAGTATGTTGTTCATGAAGTAAAATACACTCCATCCACTCAACCATTCATCACATGATCCAAAACCTTTAAAAGAAAAGAATAAAGTGAGCTGGAATTCATCTCAACCATCACATTTGGACTCCAAGAATGTCAAGTAGAAAATAGTAGGAAACCCCCAGCATGTAAAGACCACAGCATAGAAGAAGAAGAAGAAGTTGTTCCCACCCGAAATGTTTGTCCGTCAGGTGCGGGTTAATTTGCCAGCAGGATGCGAGACTCTAAACCCAAAGTGAGATTAAAAATACAAACGGAAAGACCTGTGGAACTCCGCGACGGGTCAGCGTCTTGTTCTGCGCGTTTGAACTTCGGCCGCAGTCCGGCTCAGCCGAATAAGTCTTTCAGATCATTGTTCACCGTCCCGCTGTGTTTCACCCCGGCTGGGTTGGTGCTGGGGGCGGCCGCTGGCTGAGAAAAGTTCTGTGGGCTGAAAAAGGGGTTTGCTTGCATCCCGAAGCCAGCGGGCGCCGCTCCCATACCTACGGGAACGCCCTGCATCTGGGTCTGAGCGTTGTGGGATGAACCAAACTGACTCAGCCAGGGGGAGCTGCCCCCAGGCGTGGATTTAGGAGCCATCTGGCTGAGAGGGACTTTGGGCTTGCTGGGTGTAAAAAGACTGTCCAAGGCCGACATGTCGGAAGCTTTACTGGCCGGTCCCTGATTCTGCGTGAGGACTCCGAAGTTCGGGGTGCTGGTGGTGGTGGCCATCCCGCCGTAAAGGCCGGGGCCTGCGGGCCGCATGCCCATTCCCATGCCTCCTGTCTGAAAACCCATTGCTGTGTTGTAACCGTTGGACATGGGGGCCCCCATGGAGCCCACCATGGGACTGGCGGAGGGGAAGGAGGGCATGGTGGAGCCCTGAACTGGGGCGGGCCGAGCTGTGTTGGCCAAAGACAGGCTGTTTAGAGACGTCATGTTGTTGAGTAAGCTGCTGGTCAGATCCTTAGTCTGGAACAAAATGAGCCGACTCGTGAGAACAAGCTGGAGTTTGGGCATCGGTGTGTGTGTGTGAGGAGGCATGTGGGGGTGTTACCTGTGTGTTCCCGCTGGACGCTGGTTTGACCGTTTGCGGCGCCAGCGGCTGCTGGCTCCTCAGCTTGGCCGCCTGCTCCTGCTCTTTAGCCAATCGCTGCTTCTCTTCTAGAGTCAGGGACATCTAGGAGGCGTGCAAAGGCAGAGAGAAGGTGAAGCATCTGGGCTGCGGAGGAAACAAGCGTTTTGCCTGAATAAACTGGGAGGTACGGCACATACGCGGTTTGGCTGCGAGCTCGTTGAAGTAGATCCGTTTTCCTTCCCGTTGACGCCAGCGCTGCCAAAGATGTCATCAATCTGACGGCAGAAACAGAACACACATTTATCCTCTCATAACATCTTTATGTATGCACACTTTACAAGATAAGACTATTATTAGACTATTATTATTACAAGATTAGAATTTTATTTATTTATTATTTAATATTATTAATCTTATTTTTAATTCACATTGTAATATTTTGTTTGAGTTTCTTATTCTTTTATCTCTTTTGTATTGCACTGTCAATGGTGAAGTTTTAATCTCATTGTACATGTGTAAAGTGATAATAAAGGCAGTCTATCTATCTATCTATCTATCTATCTATCTATCCATCTATATATCAATCCATCTATCCATCTATCCATCTCCTACCTGGTTGCCAGAGCTAGGTTGGCTTTTGATCTCCTCTGATTGGCTCCCTGGATTTGAGATGTTTAGACTCCTGTTACAAGAAAAATAACATGATAAACATTTCACCCTCATATAAAATGTATTAACTGTTCATCGCCCGTTAAAACATTAAAAGTACACCTTAAGATACACACTAATTTGTATAAAAAGTAAAGAAACCTCTGTTGCTCCTGCATGACGTGCAGCTGCTCCAGCTTGGTTTTGTGTTCAGCCTCCATGCGGCTCAGCATGTCGCGGATAACCATCATAAAAGAGTTAAACTGAAATATGGAGGAAATCATTACTTCTTGTCTACTGTGTAGCGAACAGAGTCCCAACAGTCACAGAAATATAAAGAAACTTCAGACATCTTTTTTAAATTCAACTAAAGACATTTATGAAGGGGCTGTGCAGTACCTGATTAAGATTGAGGTTGTTGTCTATACTAAGGGAAACGAGGTGGGGCAAGCTCTTGGTGGCAAGGTGCTCTTTGGGGATGCCAAGCTTCTTGTGGCTAAAGGTGCACTTATAGATACCTAAAGTAAAGAAGAAACACGACAAATATCAGATCATGAATTAAACCAAGAAGCTTTTTGATTGGATCTGAAGATTAATAAAGAGGAGGTTTGTTAAATGAGTGTAAAAACCCTGGTTTGTTTACCTAAAATGCCCATGAGTACAGCCGGTTCTCTAGAGGGAATCTGTTGTAGGAAGGGTAGGATCTCATCGATGACGTACCATTTGTCTAGATATTCCAAAATCTTTCCCAGACACACCAGGGAGTTCACCCGCACCTACGCAACGACAGAAGCAGACCGAGTGATTTATCTAGATTTATTTTTTACTTTTTAAATTCATTTCCATATAATAAAGTCACAATATTTGAACATTTTTATTTCAACTTTAAATAGCATCTGTATTCGTTATATACAAAAAATTATAAAATTTTATATATGTTTATATTTTTAAAATATCAAGGAAACATTTTTTTCTGTTTTAAATTTCTTTACACCTTAAAAGATCAAAGAGAAACCTAAATGTCTCCGAAAATGAAGGAACACTCACAGCAAGCGAGGAAGTCTGCAGGCAGGCCGATTTGATGCGGGGGATGAGGGAATTCTTCATGGACGGGTATTCTATGAGGTTAGCGAACGTGGGGATGATGTTCAGGCACAGCTCCTGCTCAGTCAAAGATAAGATGATATGAAGGATGACAGCTTTATGATGCACAGAACAACATCCATTCTCACTCTGCTCTGAAGACACTACTAAAAAAAGCTAGAATGAAGAGTACCTGCGGGCAAAATAAACAAACTCTCCAAGGTTTCCATATGTGGAATACTAAAAATATACATCCATTAATTCAAATTGGCAGCTAGTCTGGGATTTCAGGAGGTATTTAATGAAAATACCGCCTCCATATGCAGCTGATCTTAAGCTTATCATCCAGATTTCCCTTTTATACCTGGATCTGTACGGAGGGGGCCTCCAGCGCCCTATAGACCATGGGTAGCACAGAGTTCTTGATGTCCTCTGGTGGCGTCTTCGTCAGAAGCAGGTCCATCTTTTGCAGGAATATCAGCAGGATCTGCACAGCACAGAGAACCAATCAGACAAAGCAAAGTGGAAGAGAAAAATGGCTTATGGTGCACAAAGCAGCACAGTGGTAAGTGGAAGCGAGTCACAACTGTGATTTTAGTGCTACTGACATGACAACACACACACTAGCTGATGTGGCACGACAATATTCACAGCAGAGACCACTCACCATATTACTAGCCTGAAGAGGCGTGGGAGGAAAAATAGAAAAGAAGATTTGATAAAGTGACGCACAAAGCCAAAAACACAGCATGCGCTTCAGGCATGTTAAATCCAGCCGATCAACACCGTGGTCAAAACCCAAAGGCAGCATCTATTAATCATGTTGCTATCATCACAAACCGACAGCAGCTCAGTCCTTAAACTACAACACGAGTGAGCTGATGGGCTTTTCTACCTGGATGGGCTCCTGCTGTTTGAAAACAGGCGTCAGATCGGGCAAGATGAGGCGAGTGTATTCCTCCTTGGTGCACTCCTCTGCAATCAGCAGCACGTTGGGCAGGACGAATGGAACCATGTCCGGGTTGACAAACTCGGAGGTCAATGCTGGTAAGATACGATACACCACCACTCTCTGGAGGA
This sequence comes from Craterocephalus amniculus, assembly GCA_036024015.1. Taxonomy (NCBI): domain Eukaryota; kingdom Metazoa; phylum Chordata; class Actinopteri; order Atheriniformes; family Atherinidae; genus Craterocephalus; species Craterocephalus amniculus. Next base: position 5,250 of record JAVQJG010062312.1, on the reverse strand, counting down.
AAACGGAAAAAAAGACTCAAGTCTCATTATCTAGTTAAATTTCCTCTGATGATGATGATATACAAACTGAATGTATGCGAGTTTACACTGCCCATCTGCAGACATCTTACATAACCTTCCGTGTCTGGGGGCATTTTGGGGGATTTTCCTCATCTGGTACTTCAGGTGTATTATTGTTGATAAAACATTCATGTTATGATGCACAATCAAGTATTAAACCTCTTTGTTTTCAGGCTTTCATGATGCAGTGATGTCACATAAATAAAAGTTGTAGAATCATAAAGAGAAAGGAAAATTGATTTCACAAACATCTACTTTGGAGACACTATAGAAATGTTATTTAGGGTTGGGGACTTGGACTAAAAAATGAAACCTGCAACTATAAAATTGTCCCATAAGTCCAAAAGAAGTCCCATTCGCTCACAGAAAGATGCCTTTCTTGGAAGCAGTTTCCCTTTGCCGTGTATTTTTCTAACACAGAATAAAAGCAAATTGCACCAAAATAAGAAATAGGAAAAATAGTAGCATATTTTACTGTAGTGTGTTTAATTTCACACACTTGTCAAACGAGATAACAGTCTTTAAGCATCAGTTACTGCATCACAGCACAGTTTCTTTCATGGAGACGACTTAAGGAGGTTACTGCGAGAAGCGAGAAATGTGTTCTTGAGGTTTCAAAACGAAGGAAAAAGTTCTTTTTGGCAGAACATTTCAAACTCCACGAGAACCAGTGTGCGGAGTTTTGCTGTGGGGGGAGGGGGGCTCATCTGTGTCTCTCTGTGCAATGATCCGGTTGACCCACTTATTTTTTATTTTATGTGAAAATTGGTCGGTGATAGTGCAGGACTGTGCACGCAGCAGTATCCGTGTCTTTATTTACCGTGTGTTGGAAACGTTTCTGTACTTTCTCTGCGCCTCCATCAGCTGTTAATTAAAGCTGTTCATTCATCCTCGTAACAGTAAAATGTGGATGTCACTACGTTCCCCTTCATGCTTTCACATGGTACCTACGGCCACCTCACATCTCCCACCAATCTCCCAACACTTCTCTGAGCCCCTCGAGAAAAAAGTTTGTCCAGCTCGATGTGTCAAGAAGTGTCCTCATTCACGTCCGGCAAGAACAAAATGACATCATTTTTTTCTTGGATCCTTGGGAGCAAGAACAAAGTTCTCGCTTCTCGCGGAGGATGTAGAGGACTTTACACAGATAGAGGAGTGACACATCTCGACAACTAATGATCTTTGGCACAGCACATGATGGAAAAGAAGCTCTAAAATTGGACACTGACTTTCCAACACACATAGCTTAGCTTTTGAACGCCCTACAGACATAGCGGAATAATCGGCTTAAAGCTTGAAGTGTTTTCTTTGCAGATGAAAAAAAAGCTAGTCACTATCTATTACTGTACCCAACATATACACAGTTTTGTTAAACATATATCACGGCATCATCAATGTTATTTTAAACCACACATCACAGCTGAAACAAAGTGCAGCACAACTACAATCTATCAGAAATAATCAGCGTACTGATTCACTCTCAAAGACTAATTCAGGGGATGAAAATGGAAGAATCAGCAAAGTGAATAAATCCTTTCCAGCTGCTTCACGCTTGATTTCCAGTCACTTACCTTTGGTAGTTTGGGCAAAACTTTGGGAAGGCCTTTGAAGAATTGGGACTTCTGTAGATTATCTCTCTGGAAGAGCGAGTCGAAGTACTGCAGGGTGACTGCACCCACGTCATCAAAAAATGGGATCTAAAGTCCACACAGAAACGCAACAAATGAAGTCTGTGAAACATTAAAATATCACAAACACAAAAAGAGAAAATATTTTGAAAGCGGGCTGATTGGGGTTTTATTTTCACGGACAAACCTTCGTCATCTGGTCGGCATCGGGCCGGACGTTTGGAGTGACGCTGAGCAGCATCTTGACATGTTCCCGGACTTCCTCTGGGATCTTGTTCAGCAGTGCTGGACTCATGCTGCTCAACTACAAGAGAACAAGACAGAAAGAAAAGATATGCCTAAGTTTGGGGCGTCTGATCCTGGAGTTGAGATATTTTAGTCATCACACTGACTTAGTACATTAGTCAAATCTGTTTGCAATAGGGTTGGGTGGTATTCAAATTTTCACACTTTCAAAGCTCCTCCACATTATACCAGGGTAGAAGGTGTTAGGTGGGTTTGCGTTAAAGAGAGAGAGGTTTCTCTTTGCACAACCACATCATAACAGGGTGCATTGCAAGCTGCAGACAGACACTGAGCCTCATGCAGCTGCTGAGGCTACAACACAAAAACATGTCGGGGGATCTTTTTTGTTGACATACTTTATATGTTATGCAGAAAATGACCAAATTCCCATTAGAATTCATTAGGGGAGAAACTGCATAGATGCTGCATGCTTTTCTTCTAGATCTTGCACTGATTAATCTAGAAGTTTCTTTTGTTTTGTTTTTTACTGACAGTGTTAAAACTGATGATTCTGTTGCTATTTTAAGACCCCGCAGTAAACCTTAATACTGTATTACCGCCCAACCCTAGTTTACTTTGTTTCCATTCAGTCACAACCATGCTTCCGCACCAGCCACTCCTCCACTCACCTGGTCCAGCTGCCTGCTAAAACTCTTAAAAATGTCATGCTTGTTCACTGGAAATACAGGCTTGCCCTCATTGAACACGGCGTGCACGACCACGCCGAGAGAGTACATGTCAGAGGCGGCGTCGCAGCTGACGGAGAGGATGTACTCAGGGGCCAGGTACTCGGGGTTGGGGAGGCAGAGAGGAGGAAGGTTGGGCTCCCACTCTTTACATTTGTACTTGGGCTAAAGGTGATGAAAGACAGGGACATAAAGCGATATAATGAAATGAAATCACCTGGAAGGCAGGCTAAAGGCAGCATGATGAAAACCGTACGCGTACCTCAGCGTCTGAGGGGTTGTTGGAGGAGATGCTGAAGTCAAAGCCCATGATCTTCCAGGCTCCGCTCTTGTTGAGGATGATATTCTCTGGACAAAGGTTGCCATGGACCATTTTAACCCCGCTGTGGAGAAAAGACAAACCCTCCGAGATCTGGAGAGAGAAAGACATGGAGATGTCCATTTGAATGAAAATACAGAACAAAATAAATATTTTCTGCATCATTTCCTGCACAAAGAATCATATGGTGTTACAGGAAACAGAAGAATCTGCTCAGTCATGCTAAATAAAGAAACAAAGACACACTTATATTTAGATTTACTGGGTTAATGTGCCTCTTTTAAATGTTTTGGAGCACCCATAATCCTACATAATCCTTAGAGAACAAAATAAAGAGGAGTGGGGAAAGAATTAACATTAAGATGTTCTCTGACAGGCTCTGACAGGTGAGGCTTGGAGTTGATCTGGTTTGACTGACTTTAAGAGAAAAAATGCACATTTAACTTGCAAAAGGACACAGCAAGATACACAAAACCTGGTAAATGCAATGCATGTCTCAAAAAGCTTCCAATAATTGTTTTAGAGTTTAAAAGATCTGCATGATTAATAATTCACTTGATGCTAATTTAAATTCTCTGCTGTTTTTTGAGCTGGGAAAAAAAGGTTATGTAAACTTTAACTTTTGCACAAATGAAATGTAGAGTTTCTTCTGAAAACCAGACATTTTAGAAACCAAAGCGTTAATTACTGTGATGACTGTTTGATTTATCACTTGTGAAAATGATCTTGAGCTGCAGTTCTATCGATCTCATCTGCGCTCACCTGTAGCAAGCCGTATTTGGTCTCTACATCATAGAGTTTATATTCTTTGATGTCGTTGGGCACAGGGCTGGGCAGGTTGTCCCACTGGCCCAGCACGTTGGAAAGACTGGCAAACACCGGCTCTGTGCAGAATGCCAAGCAGTCTCTGAGGGGCCGAAAACAAAATGATGTCAGCGATTTCAAATGGCTCATTTTTTTACATGAACAAAGACAAAAATGTGTAAAGGCTGGAAATTAAACCGATTGTTGAGATGTTTGGACACAAATCAAAGAAAAACTGGACAAAACAAATTTAATCTAAAGTTATTCCTTTAGTTTATGAACACACACAAACACAACAGACAAACATTATGCAATCACCGTGACTCTTCCAAAGGATGCTGAACCGTAAGGAGACGGGGATGACGCAGCCTGGTCAGCTGTTGCACGCCTCTTTTCAGGGAATCAATGATTTGGTCCTTGTCAAATTTCTGATACTTGTCGATCATCTTCTTATCAAACACAAACACGGCCACTTCCTGAAGAGTCACAAACAACAAAGCTCTCAGATTAGCCGTGTCCTGAGATGACCTCGTGAGCAGCACAAGCACTGTAAATGATTTATCCATCCAAGACTCGTCTAAACACGCTTGACAATGATATGGTGTAGAGTGTGAGGCTATAAATACACACATACCTGTTTGGTGGACTTCTTGGTGCCATTATAGATCCTCCAGCACAACCCAGGACCTCCGCTTGCAATATGTCGCCCAACTTCAAACTCCCTTGTAACTGGGTTACCCATAACGGCGCTGGTGACGTCCGCCGTCACCTTAGTGACGGTGTTTTTTAGCTTGTTCAGCATAGACTCCATGTTCAGGCCTGACCTGGAAGCTAAGGTAAGGCATTGATTTTGACAAAAAAGGACAGAGAAGCAAGTTAGAGACAGAGCGGAGCTGAGAAGGAGTCAGTCGCCTGTGCAAACACAAAGGTTTTACAATCATTCAAGGAGACAGTCGTACCCTGCCGGCAAATCCATCAGACATGGACTCTAATGCACCTGCAAGAAAATTTGCACATCAAAGTGTCTGCCACTATCATGCCTGAGGAGACTAAAAAATAAAAAGCTGTCCCCAAAAATAAAAAAATGACTCAAAGCACACTCAGCTGCACCACAATTAGGCTCTTTCTAAAAATGTCAGTGTCTTAAAAGCATGTTGGGCAAAAGTCCATCAGACAACACAACATAGCTGCAGGTAATGAAGAGCTATATTTTCTGGTCCTTAAATGGAGAATCTGTGAACGTCTGGCTGTTATTACTCGTAAATCCATTATAATGAAATGTTGTATATTTTAAATATGCAAGTATGCAAGCCTCCAACATAAAATGTTAAGAAGCATAGATATGTTTTGTTTGCAATACATCTACTGATGCACAGACTTGGACACATCATCAGTGTTGTATCCTAGATTCACTGGGTGTTTCGGGTCTTGCAACAGACACCCTCCTCTAGGTGACCCGACCGAGGTG
>JAVQJG010062310.1:0-16359 GCA_036024015.1 Craterocephalus amniculus | reverse complement strand
CGCTCTAAAATTAAGAGTTTCAGAACAATGACGGCCCCGGTCTGAAAATTAATAAATGAATGCAGCAAAAAAATAGAGGAGGCTGTGCTTCCCTTTGCTTCTGGGAGAAAACGCCACTGTATAGACCTCATTTACACTGACGGTTACATTCAGCCTGTACATCAGATCTGTACCATATTCAGACTGAAATCTGATTGGTATCAACATCACATGACCATTAAAACCAGTCTAAATTCAGTCTGTTTGTGGCACAGATCTGATTCAAGCTGGTGGCTGGATTTGGTTGCTGCCTGTCAGTGTAACTGTGGAGGAAAGAGATGGGTAGAAAAATGGAAGGTGATGGGTATATGTTTACAAAGCACTTTTGGGGTTTTTTTTGCTATTAGGACAGTGCATTCTGTACATATGGCTGAAACACTTGTTTACTCTACACGTGTACCTGACTGTGCTGCTGTCTGATCGAAAATATAAACTTGATTTGACTTTGCATGATACTTTACATCAGTGGAAACCGATCCTTGGCCAAAGGCCAGTTTTAACTAAGATGTGTGTTTGGAGTTTAACATTAAGACCCGAGGACCTGATTAAATGTTTGATCACATAAATGTCCTCTAAATCCTAACAGTCTTCTGAAAAAAACAAAAACGAGGTTTCTATGTCAGCAGAACAAACCTGTTTGAAGATAAATTCATAAATTTGCACAATTTATTTTCTCCAAAAATGGCAGATCTACAAGTTTATAGTGCTGCACTGCGCTGCGCCATGAGCTTGTAGATCTGTTATTTATGAAAGTTTAATGTTTAAAATCTAAAGTGACACATATCAGGCCATAAGGGGTTAAAATAATTTTTGAATATTTGAATCAATAAAGATACAGTAAGATACAGATACAGTAAATATATCACAAATGTTTCAACTGTGTTTATTTACATAAAAATATGTTTAAAATATGTTCAATTATAAAATATAATAAAATAACTCTCCTTTAAAAAGTCAAAGAAAAAAAAGGATAAATAAGAACAATAAAGTGCTTAACTATAAAAAGACATACAACTTAGATATCCTCTTTTACCTGCTTCTTTTTTTACTGTACTTCAGTCTCAGTAAATAGATGAACCTCAACTACACATCAGAACCACTGAACTGCCGTATCTTCCCTCAAATGGAAGAACAAAAACTACTGCAGGCTGCTATATTTAGATTAGCTTTTGTATTGCTTAAACGTTTTTTTTAATATATAAGTGAAGTATTATTCTGTCTGATCTCACGTCCTGCACATACTGGTTTTCGTGATAGTTGTCAGCCAATTGCGTCTGTGTTTTCGCCATACCACAATGCTAAGGGCCACGTAACGTGCTAAAAACAAAGTCAAAGCACTAGTCTGCCAGACATTACAGCTACTTTATTTTATTGGCTTTACATCGGGGTCCGTACAGAGCGGATTCTCGGTCCGGAACCGGACCGCAGTCCGCTAGTTGATGACCCCTGCTCTATATGATGACAAAAACTCAACCTATTAGGTTCAGTTTCCGCTCCACCCCGCATAGCAAGAAATTCCACCACGCCCTAGCCTGGCTAACGGGTCTTCCATGCGAGCATTGGTCTGGCCAAGAGCTTGAGGACAACCTTTTCTATGCTGCTGCTGCTCGCGATTTGTCTAAGCTTAGACCAATCACAGCACTCTTTCCTCTGACATATGTGTAGCTAGCATGGCTAACTGGTAGACCAGACTCTTACCCATTAACCAGTTGGGAGCAAGGCGAAAATGTCTCTTTGGACAAGCTCAAAATTTATTGTCTCCCGATTTTTCGGGAGATTGGAACACCGTTGAATAGCCCACTTTACCAGAATATATGAGCTCACGAAATTTACAGTAGTGGGTGGCACTGGGCTAACCCAGCCCTCAAACTTTGCTGAATACCCCACGACTTGCTGCCGCGGTGTATAAGAGAGACCGGATCACAATACAAACCCTGCATCTAGCTCTTAAAGCTCTGTCATGTGAACTTGGCCTCAGACCTGACGGGGATGCATGTTCAATATTTTAGTACTAAGGTCTAAATTAATCTTTTAAAATTAAACAGTTACGCTCAAATGTAAAGTGATTACTTTTCAAGATAACAAGAAATTGACCAAAACCGAATTCCACTGGTGGTGGGGAGCCTACATGGAGGACTCCGTAGGTGTGCCACCACCCTCACCTTTTGAACTAAACAAATGTGTATACCCAGTGTACACAGTGGGCCAAATCATTATGTGGAGATTCTCAACCACAAGTGCCTTGCCTGTCCACATAATGAATCCCAGCTGTCTAAAAGACAGCACAAGATGAACCAACAGCAAAATGGATTAAATCCTCATTTTCAATTAAAAACCTTTAAATTTAAAGAAATAAAAGACGACTAGCCCCATGAAACAGGCCAACCACAGAAGATAACTAATAACAAAGCAAAAGTGGGGATAAACGAAGCTAAAGCAAAAGTGGGCAAAAAAACAGCAAAGATTTAAAAAAAAAAAATCAGCAGCAGGTGGACTTACAACTTAAAAGCAGCATATAATTAAATCTGCAGGTTGGCTTTAGGAATATTGACGGCCATGTTCAGCACTGAGAGACGAAGCAGACAACATGCTAGAAGTCTGGTGTAAAAGAAGCTGAGGTCAACTGTGGGAGGGATGTGGGGCTGCTGCTCCCCCTGAACCGTTTTCACAGAGGCCATGGTTTTCTGTCCTTGCCAAGCAGAGCCAAAGCCAAACGTTTCCCTCAGTGAATTTATGCTCCATTTTGCTTGTGTCCCTTAGCTTGACACGTGTTATGGCCCACAGATTTCTCAGCTGACATGCTTTATTTCTGATCGTTCATAATCCAGGATTTCCATTGTTTCTCATTTACATAAGCCTGTAACATTTGTATGTTATGTATACCAACTTTAGCAATTGCAGTATTAAGATTAAGTATTAAGATCCTCAGAAGATATGTAAAAATCACATTCATAAGCATCCAGTGTTGGCTGTGACAACTGGGCTTAAGTCAGCAATGGCAGCTTTTAGTCACTGAGCTGCTGTGGCAGCAGGGCTTTGGTCATCTGATTGGTTGACGTTCATTTCTTTAATCCCATGACCTTCAAAGGTCCACATGGCCCAATATATGAATTGACATCCTCAAATGAAAACAAAAAGGCAAACATAACACGTTTTTTCCTGGCTCAAATTGAGGTATAGGTGGCATCATCCCTACCCCCACGCGCCAACATGTTCATGTATTCTGTGCATAAAATACATCTGATTTTATGCTTGTATTTTACCTTTAAATACACTTTAACCAGCCTTGTTTTGTCTCATTATTTTCAGCATAATCTCACTTGTGTGGTTTTACAACTATTTTGTCATTTTAATCAAATTTATCAAAACAATGGACTTGAAATCACACAAAAAAAAACATAAAATCCAATTGGGAAAATGTTAAATATATTACTGTCAAAACCACAAACATGCGTAACAAACCTCATTTATAACTTACAATGTAAATATAGATTGTACATTTAAAAAAATCATTTATGAATAAAAAAACGAACTATTACACACTGAGCACCATAACTTTATGGTTATGCTTGGAGTATTGGGACATCTCTACCCTTCACGGGACGGTGAAAAATTTATGGGTTGGGCTAAAAAGTAGGGCTAGGGGCTGTATTGGGACAGTGCCAAAGTCTCTTCTGCCTTTTTAACTCAAGCTGACAACCAGCTCTGCCTACACTTTAGACTTAAAAATACTTCAGGTTTTCTCTGCCAGGTGCAGCATCAGATTAGTTTGGCATACCTCATAGCAAATAATGAGCAGCTGCCGCCAACACCACCAACATGGAGTATTAAAAATTCAATTTAATGGTAGCTCAGTGTTGCTGCTGTAAAATGACACATCTTTAACATGTTGAATGTAGTGTGTTTTCATCAAAAGTATTGGGCTGATGTGTAAAGAATCTTTTGATTCTGAATTTGAATATAAACAAAAGGACATTTTTACCAAGTTACATGTCATAACCATTCTTGACAGCCATGTCTGTGTGGAGGAATTCCTTATCTCTGTTTTTGTTGAGTAGTAACTGGATTGTGCAAGTGGGTATTATGTGTTGTGAAGGAACTGTGTGTGTTTGATGTTCTGTAGGTGGAAATCAAAGAAAAAAACTGTTTGGCTCCCAGGATTTCTCTTCAGCAGCACTCCCATGAAAATACAGAGGTATCAAACCAAATTTGATTAAGGTAAAAAAACAAAGAGTAGAAAAAAACAGCTAACAATACAATCTGCAATTCTACTAAAATGCCTTTAAAATAAACAAATAAAAATGGGTCTGCTTTTACAGGCTGCATGGTAAGACAACATTCTGCGAGGTGAGGCCAGGACTGTAGCAACTGCTTGACATCATAACCAAAGGTAAGCAACAATGGCTATGCACAGGTGAAACGAATCTTTCCAATTTGATAAAAACCAGAGTGGAGCATTGTCAAGATATTTTTTTTTATAGCTGAAGCTACTTTTTTTAAAGTCTACATCTAATGTTCTGCCTTGTTGGCTCTGTTTAAAAAGTCCACGAAGGAAGAAATAAAATGTCAGATTAGTCTAATTCAAAACATAGAAAATAACACTCTATGGTTATAGTATTGAATTACAAAAGTGCCTAAATATAATGTGGTTGGGGCTTTAATGTTAAATGTAACCAAAACATCAGAAGCATAATCAGACTACGAAGTTGAGCTGAGAGATTTTACCCATAATAACGTTACACTCTTGCTTCCCATTTCATATAAGGCATCTTTTGAGTTTTAAACAAGACTATACCCATGGACCGGACTGTACGGTCATGCAGGCAGAACAGAACACTCATTTCAAGAATATAAGCTTCAAGTGCTAGTAACAAGAACGTCATGTGAAGAAAGACATGTTGTCCACGACAGTGACAGCTGTATGACAAAGACAACGGCCCTTATTTGTCAAAAGGTTTTTGCATTTTAAAACGGGGGCAAAAACGTCCTGCAGCTGATTTACTAAGCTGGCACAAAGAGGAATGCATCTGTAAAACAGGCAAATAGCACTGCAACCTATTTTGCACTTTTGCCTTAAATAATCTGGGCGTTTCTGCCAGAATGCGCAAAATAGTGGGAGTAGATGCAAAAATATCAGCTTCACCAGCACAACATGATTTACCAAACATTGAACTGATTGTGCGAGCTGTTTTTGCACCTCTGCGCATCTGAAAGACTGGTGTTAACTAGCTCAGATGTGCACAAATGGCAGCAGCTGGAGGCCGATGCTGCAGGACTGCAGATGTGAATCAGTCTGATCCAGAATATTTTCTCATGATTGGTGAGTGGCGATGACTGAACTTCTTCAACAGAAGTTTTACATAAAAACAGATCATTTGCTTGAATGTTAAAATCTCAACTGTGGCTTAGACGAACATCTAAAGGAGACAAGTGTCTATTTGTTGTTGATGTCATTAACAGAAGATGTTTGAGCTGTGCGGCAGCTGAAAATTATTTTTACTGTGCACTTTGTACTGACGGGTTTATGACAAGATTGTTGATGATAAATAGAAAGCCCTGAGAAAGTGACATATTTGTCAACAAAAACTAAATCTTTCAAAAAATATTTCAGAAAGTAAGCATAAATGCTTTTCCTTGTCATTAGAAAAGCTCACACAAGACAAAAAATATTCAGTCTTACTGTTCAAACCAAAAGAGCTTGATCATTTTTTAACAAGACGAGCTTTGCTGAAATCCAGCTTTTAATCTTTCCCGAAATGGAGTTTTTTGTAAGATAAAGACACCACTTCCCCCTCAGCCCTTCAGCTGTGGTATCTTATATCATGGGATTTTAACGCCTCAACACTTCTCATATGTGATATTGATGAGAAATCACATCAGTGTGATACTGTAGCCGTGATGGACTGTGTTCCGTAAGCTCTCCACTAAATGAGGGGTTAAATTAAACAGCGTTTTCAGCAAGATGAATAGCCGTTGGCTGCCGCTGGGTTGTTACCACGGTGACCACTTTGTGGCAAATCATAGTGATTAACTTAAATATGCATCCCTGAGCTCACATGCTTATATGAAGACAGAATAGAGAGATAAGCCAGAGACTTGCGTAAAAGGGCTCAAAAACAGAAAAAGAAACGTCAAAACTTAGAAATAAGGAGCATTTGTAACTACAATGGAGAGAAGTAGTTTCTCAAAATGTTTTCTTGTTGAAGGACTGGTCTGTTAGGCCCACAGATGTAGCAGATTGTAGGAGGATGAAAATGTATTTTTTTCGGCTGTTGTCTGCCCATGCACAGGAGTGAAATTATGCCAAATGATACCATCAATTCAAGAGTTTATTCTCTCGACATATGATGTCTGAGAGTGTAGAAGCTGCATTATTGCTTTTTCCTCCACCCACATGGAGACTTTTAATGGCCCATTTGACAATTCATCTCATTTGGTTTTTTAGTCTCTCCATTTTTCAGCAGTTAATATAACGTACCCAACAAATATGCATTTTCTACAGTACAGTATAATCCGTGGACTGGTTTCAGGACATGGATGGAAGCACATCACCCACTGTTCAATGAAGTGCCATTCTAAATGTGTCATTTGATAGCCCTCATATTTGTCTTTGTGGAGCCAGAAAGACAAATCTGAGGAAGAGCAAAGATTTATGTTTTCCCATGAAATACACTGATCAAATTTGATAGCCTGTTGGATCCTTTTAATTTGAATCAAGTGTTTCTCTTCTGTCCTACAACCTATGACCCTGATATTATTTCCAAATTCACTATCTAAAGGACGTCTTTGTTCTAAACAGCAACAGTAGAACAGAGGAGGCATCCAAATTGCATTACAAGGATGTGCCAGACTTTAGCATAAGTCTTTTCGGTGTCTGAACTAAGAGTCACAAAAAGATTTAATTCAATCCAACTCAGATAATTCAACATTTGATGAAACATTTGAGACAAGCATGAAAGGCTCTGAATCAAGGATGGTTTCATTTGTCAAATGCCTGTTACCTTTAATCATCTGTCCTCATGTTTGTCCTTACATCCTGTGTTGACTCTATTCTGAAAACCAAAACCAGATGCTTGACATGCATAAACAAAAATTTGATAGAGAAATAAATTTATGTCAGAAATAAACGTTTTGCAAAATATACCAGCATTTATTGTGATGAATAAACTTAACAAAAGCAGATAGGGTGTCAGACTGCAAACGATTTTAACCTAAACTTATATTTTGTCCATTTAAGGAGACAATCTGTACAATAATTCATTTGATTCTGAGAGTCATCCTTTTTTAAAATTTCCTCAGGTAGAAATCTGCCTGAGAGCAAGCAGGGCTTCATATTGGTTTCGGTTCGCCTGTTTGTAATGCCCTCTGCTGATTTCATAGCTGTTCCCTTATTGAACATGAGCTTTTTCATGTCCTATAAAATTGGGAGAAACCAAATGATGGTGCCCTTCATGGCTTCTGATAAATTTTGTAAATACTTTCCAAAACTGAAAATAGTGTGCAATGATGAGTGCACATAGGAATCTGAACTGAAATCAGATATTACAATGACACAACCACTTGATATTGGAGAATGTTGTGTTTTTAATTAGGTCTCTAATGTCAGGAGATGGGTTCAATACGTTTTTTGTGATTACATGCTCTAAGAAAAGGGTTATTTTTTCAGTAACCGGGATCTACAGGGACACATGGAACTTTTTTCTCTCAAATATTTGTTCATTTTTAAATGTCCCAAATTTATAACAACCCAAAATTTCTAATAATCTCTGAGCCAAAGGCTCAGCCTTCAGACAGCTCCGAGTGGTATTTCATGTTTATTTTCCAGCCAAGCTGATGTCAGCTTGTTCCACATTTCTTTATATGACCATCTGGTTCACACACAGCATGCTGACAAAGTCTACTTAAGTAATGATACAGGGAATTAGTCTAACCCAGCACAAAAATAGCCAACACTACAGAGTTGTAAACTTTAAGCAAAATAATGACTTTATATTTTCTGTGGTATTAAAGTTCTTTCTTTTCAACGGTTCCCCAAGGGCATCTGTAATCAGGGTATCAATGTAGCCTCTGCTGGGCCAGCGGTTCGGGAGGTAGTGAAACGACTTCTAAATAACACTAGACAGACGATTTGAAGAGTGTGCTGTGTATTGATACCAGTTAGGAGACAAAACTGTAACAACGGCAATAACAGACAACAGCCGGAAAAACAATATAGATTGTAAAAGCTACCATAACACATAATCTGTATTCACTGTCTTTGACCATCCCAGTCTGTTGTCCAAGTGTCTCAAATCAAAAGTTAAAAAAAAAAATTCAAAAAAACAATCAAAGCCTCATCATTTATCCTGCTCTCAGGAAGAGGGAAAAAAATCTCAGGTGGTGTTGTAAAGCGACGTCTGAGTGTGGAGGAATCAGAGACATGGCCAGTTTGAGCTTGTAGAATTTCACATTTTCATTTATTCTAAGTCAGCACAGCACAGTTTTCTGCTTCCTTCTGTGAAAACCAAAGCCCAACCCGTCTGCTTGGCAGCACCTGCTATAAATACACACCTTGAGGCCCCACCCATCTCAGTGCAATAGACTTCTGAAAAAGTAATTTAATAAAAAATTAACAAAACATTCAATGAACATGATTATGTATTTCTGTGAAATTATTATCTGCACAAGATCACAGAAAAAACTGAATTATACAATCCTAAATTCCATGTTCACACCTGATCAGCTTATCAATTATTCAATTAGGCCATGACACACCCATACACACTGAGCTTCTGATTGAAAACTTAAAGAAAAAAAACCCAGTTCAAAATAGAATAGTAGACATTATTAAATAAAAACCAAAACCAGAATGATAAGCTTTGCCAGTAACCATTCATTTTCAACACAAAAACAACAAAGTTTAGGAAAGAACTAGTGTTTCCTAACAGTGTATACCATTTCAACATTTTTATACTCACATTGATGGGTCTTAACCTGAAGCATGTATCATACAATGAGGAGATAAATCTGAATTTCTCACTGCACATGCTCTTTGTCATTACCACAGAGTCAAATCTTTACATTCCCTATCAAAATGAAGTCTTTTTTTTTTACTTTTTATTTTTCATCAAATTAATAAATGTCTTTCTCAATTAAGTCACTGTTTCCTCTAATATGTATTGCTAAGAAAATGACAACAACCAAGAAACATGTGGTGACTTGATTTGATCTTAATTGTAAAACTTGAAACTCTTGTGGATCTCTAAAGGCTTCACTCTTGTTTATTGGTAAAAAAAACTAATTTTTATAATGGCTGGTGTGTAAGTGTGTGTGTCTGCTTTAAAGGAAAAGCACAAGTATATTTTAGCAGGGTTTTATACATTATACACCAAAAAGGGTTTAATGTTTGAGTTTCTCCCTGTTTAATTGATGTTTGCGCTGTACTGTAATATTAAAACTTGTAAATTGACACGACTTGGATCTCATGACTTGTTCAGAAAACGCTGCATTTCACTTCCTGCTTTACTGGAAAAGTCGATGTGTTGCTGTGCTCATCAATACAGTCATTTCCACCATGTCTGTAGCTTCCCTTACACACAATACTGAAGAATCCTCCAATGCTAATATTGACAAGATAGTCGAGCAGCAAATGATATGGATACATGAGCAAAGTGGTAATTATATACTGCTCAATTATTGGCCCAAGCAGAAGCTTTTATTTTTAATATTTCACATGTTGAAACCCCACATACAGCTATTTTTAGAAAGTCTCTCACTCTCATTTTCACTTTGTGTTTGGGGAAAAATGTTCCTTAAATGATTTTGTGTTGGTTGGCCTTTAAATGTGCTGGGAGTTTTCTGGCCTTTGCAATACCTTTTTGTTATTCTCTGTTTCCAGCCCCACACGTGGGAAATAAACAGCTCAGCAAAAGCGCAAAGGTGCAAAAAAATTTGGCAGAGAAGCCGAGGGGGTGGGGGTAGTTCTTCAAATAAGCCCCCGCTAATGAGCCGGCAAGAGATTTACATAGCCTGATGACTAAGAATTCTGGGTAATTACCCGTGTGCAACCTCGAGGTTTAATCTGTGATGAGTGCGGGCCTGGTGACAATGCCAGACAATCAATCCCTGTCTGGGGAGGTTAACAGGAACAGCAGCACCGCTCGGTTAACATGAGCTGTCTGTTGACTTCACAGGCATGCCAGACATTACCGGCTGCTTTTATGTTAAATTCCTTCTGTACATTTTTACTCTCAAGAGGACAAATTGCAGGAACACAGGTGCACCTCACCTTTTGTTAGCATGGACGATAATACATCGGGGGTGCAAAAGCGCCTGAACTGATCCTGAATTCTTATGCAAAATGTGTTTAAATTCTCAGATTGAGGCGTCTTTCCATCTAACAACAGCCTGAATTATTTAAAGGAAGCAGAGACTTTATTGCAATCTTTGATAGAAATGAGTATTTCTGATTGTGATGTGTGTAATTAATTTATGAACCTTAGGGTATGGGTAAAGGTGCATCCTGGCCAGTTATGCTGCTTGTAAAAATGTCTTTAAAAGGAAAAGATTAGTACAATCAAAATAAAATAAAGAGAGTGACATCACAGCTACTTGCAGCACAATATTTCCTAAAAGCCGGATTTTCCCTCGGAGGGCTAAAATGCATTAAAACTTCCAAACCAGAGCATGTTTTCCATGACATTACTAAAGCCTCCCAAGGACTTGACTTCATTTTGAGTGAAAGCATGTTAGATTTGATTGATTGGGATGATGTAATGCTTGCCGGAGGTACCACACAACTGTCATGAAAAAAAGGTTGACAGCTGGACCAGATACTTTATAAAGACTTTTACAAACGGATTTATCTGTGGCCCCTTGCCCATGATTGTATTAAAATATCCATGAAGTTGGAGCACCAACCAAGTTCTGCTTTCTACAAGTGTGAAGTGGGATTTTTAATGTGACTGGAAATGTCCACAAGAGCAAGAGTTGCTGAGCTTGAAACTAAATGATAAATACTGATTAATAATAATGAAAAGGCTGAATTTATAAACAAAAGTTATGATTTTAAATTTGGAAACAACTTGTTGGACTTTTGTGGTCATATAAACTTACTCAACAGTTTGAGAAGAAATATTCCTCAACTTGAAAGACTGAAGACTATTTAGTATTTATCATTTTAAGCAAAATATTTCTCTCTTCAACTCTGTTTGTGTCATTCTCTCAGCCCCACCATTTCTTGTCTTCCATCACTTCCCTATTGTATTCATTCATTGTCTCTTGTCCAGCCTCCCATTCTGCCACCTGCTGCCTTATATCTTCATCTCTTGCCCCTTTTTTTCTTAATTTCTTCTCCTATCTACTTTTGAGTTTATTTCTTCTATCTTCATATTTTCCTTTCTTTCCTCAGCTGTCTCTCTGCCTCTCTTCTTTCTTTCCTTACGCCCTTCCATTGTACCATGGGTTCCATATCCCTGTGTAGAAGATCAGAGTCGGTACCCCCACTCTGAGTCTCCCTCACCGGCTCGCCACATCACCACCACAGACTCTCTACACTCCCTTCTCCAATTTCAGCAAATACCTTTCAGATGTGGTTTTTGTTCATGAAATGTAGGTTAGAGCTCTAGCATGCAGAAACACCGTTGTCTCATTAACAACGGTCTGAAGCTAAATGGAAAACTGCTGGTCCAACAATTAACCATTGATGTCCTGTCCTGCAGACTTAAGAGGAGAGGAAGCATCCAGGTCTGGTGGTTTGGGCTTGGATTAGTGCCCATGATAAGAGCATCTGGCACTCCATGAGGGATCCATTCATGCTGAAAGGTACTACAAGGTCTTTGAAAGAAGACCCCATCAAGATGGGGTCTTCTTTCCGGGAAGACCTTGCAGATTTCAGCAGGACAAAGCTAAACCACAAACTGCTTCCATCACAATAGGATAGCTCCACAGCAGGAACATCTGGAGCAACACGATGTAGATCCAGAACTGAGACCAGAATACGACAATTGGTCTCTTCCCAGATGTTCACATACCATTGTTAAAAGAAGAGTGAATGCTACACAAAGCTAAACATCCCCCTGATCCAACTTTTCTACAGTGGTGCTGCCATCAAATTCAAAACGAGCTCATATTTTCCATGAAATGGTGAAATATCTGATGTTTATGATGTTGGACTGAGATATGGCTTCCTGAGATTACACTTATATTTCTTTTGATTTCTTTTTAGCTCTACTAGATTTCTTCCGTTAGCTTACTTTTATCACCTGGAACTCATTTTTTAAACCATATATATAAATTAATTGGAAGGCACAGCATCTTTGTCAAAACAAAGAAATATGACTTGATGTGCTCCGTTCACCTGACTGATCTCAATATAGATTTCACAAAAATACAACTTGTTAAGAGGCTCTTACATAAGAAGCTCAGTAATCTTCATGCTTAGTGAAGAGTACACAACAATCCTTTATTTTTTTCCCCCCGCATCATGCTTATTGACATTCACTGGAACATGACAAACAAGGCCGTGCTCGCCGGCCTGTGGTCACTGAAAATATCCTCTTGCACCGAATCAGATTGGAGTACACGCTGATTGTTATTAGTGATGACAGCACTTGCCAGAGAGGTCACAATTATTTTGGTTTTACTGCAGTCAATCTCTGAGCCGAAGGCACGCTCCAGTTTTCATGCTGTGCCTGCGAATCAGCTTTAAATTTGTAAATGACTCTACAATCAAGGGCTGCTTAATATAAAGTGTTTAATGAATGGGGTGGGGGTGGGGGGGGAGTGCACCAAAAAGGCTTCTAGGAAAGCAGAAAAAGGAAGCATAAAAACAGGTTGATAACAGCTCCTCTGCACTGCGGGGCTTGTGTTGACTCTTCCCCTCCAGGTGAGATAAAACACCATCTAACTACAGGCTATGTGTCACACATTTTAACCAAACAGCTCGGCTTCCCTGCAATCCCAACATCCTCTCCACGTCTTTATTCTCTACGTCAACAGCCATTTGTCCTCTGAGCTTCACTGTAAATACTGACACCAGTGGTGCAGGGAGGTCGCCATGTGATGGGAAGGAATAAACTAAAAGATTTCATGGCGTGAGAAGAAGCAGCATTCAGGTTTAGAAAGCCTGAGGAGTAAGTTGCATTTACTGACCGCTGATCTCCCACTCCATTAACTGAGGTACATAAAGGCCATTAATGTGATGCACCTTTGAACAGCAGCAGGTGGAATTTAACACAATTTAATTTGAAAAACATCTACTTGCTGTGTTAATCTGAGCCATTTTATTCATGATACTGGTGCATTTGTCAGGGGAGCACCGAAATATATCAAATGGGACAATGTATAATATCCATAATAATTCAACTTCATAATTCACACATCATGCCATTAATATGAACATTTGACCCATCCTATGAGATGTATATTTTTGTGTTATTTTCTGAGTTTATCACTTAAAACTGTCCCAAGTGTAAAATTATGGTTTTTAATTAAAATTCTCCAAAACAGCTGTAGATATTTATTTAATGCAGTTTCTAATATTACACAGAAGCTGTGAGATTAGTTTAAGATAGGCTGTTATAGAAAATATTTATGTATCAATTTAATAAACAGAGAAAATCTCCAGTTGTTTTTTATTCTTTGATGAAAGTGTGAACATATTTGGTCATGTGAACATATTTTGTCCTTGTCCAGTCATTCATATTGAGTTAACCCTTTGAAAGTCCATTGTTAAAGCTTTTTCAAGTGGATTACATATCAAAATTGTTAACAGAGCAAATCAAAAACACAAGAAGAATAAAATAGAGTAAGAGACATAAAAACATAAAACCAATCACAAAAACAAGTTGGGCATAGTAATTGAACATATAATATAAAGAGTAGCTAAAAACAAAAAGTACATGCAGGCACATGTTAACATTATGACTCTTAAGCTTGCAATGTTGACCGTTGGACCTTTTTTACTCATGTTAACTTTTCATTTGAACTTTTCCAGTCCAATTCTGTTCTTTCCCGCACTGTTTATTGTCATACAAAGGTTATAGAAAGGCACGACTTCTAATAACAACTTAAATTCAAGCTCGTTGACTCCATATCTTTCTAAAAAAGAACAAGAAAACTTCTAAAAGTGGGGAATTTTGCTCCCTTTCATTTGCTGCCAGTATAGGTGTCATTCATCCAAACTCCACAAGAACATGTAATAGCTCAATTAGATAAACAGTGATTGGCAGGCTAAATAACAGGCTAAATAACACCATATTTGTGGAAAACCTTTCAAAAGGGTGTATATTTGCATAAGTGTCGCAGATTAACGCGACAGCCGAGCAGCTGCTCCCAGTGGGGGGCCCCAACCATAACAACTTTCAGTGATTTGGCGTAATCAGGGGAAAACTCTCTGTCTCGAGGTGGAATTTGAGAGTCTAAGAAGTGGAAGGTGGTTCAGGAGGGAAGCCAAAGAGTGAAACTGAGAAGACTTAACAACTTAAACTACGACCAAGTTGTTAAAGTGGCATATTAGTAAGAGCACTTTATCAAGAACACCTGTTCAGTTGCTCGTTAACACATATCAATCAGCCAATCACAGAATGCAGATTGGTAGGCTACGCTCAGACATGATGAAAATCTGATGCTCAGTTTGAACTTGAAGCATGAAGAAGAAAGGGGATTCAAGTGACTGATGTGACCCGGCTTGTGAGCCATGACAACTGAAACGATGCAGAGGTTTAACCTAATATAACAGAATTTATTAACAGCTGAAGAAAATGTCCAACAAGCCCTGAAGGTGTGTTCATCAATAGCATCAATAGCTGAGTTTACATGGATCACTTTTGATCCAATCAAACGTCCAATCAAAATAAAAATGTATCATATAGAACACCTCAGCTGATCTCATCAGTCTCGATCAGAAAAAAATCATATCCACTCGAGAGAGGTGGTTTAAACTTTTTCACAATCACATCACAAGGAAAAAGTAACTATGTAAGCGCAAACTCCGATAAGTTGCAGGTGGACTTTTCTGCACATGCTTGGACCACGAGGGGTTTATGTGACATAGCAATTTTCAGGGAAGACGTGAACGATGGCAGCAGCAGAACAGAACGGGACGATGGTGGATACAGCATATTTTACTGAAAACTGAAAGAGTTTCAGGATAATTTGGCTTTTTGATGGGCAAAAGTTTCAAAATAAAAAATATAAATCCACCTTTTCCCAAACTAGTAGCACTGCGCATGTCCAGAAAGGATTAGAATGGATTGCATCTGTCAATCATATAAACAAACAACAGATCAGCTTTCTGTCCCTCAGGATGATGCTGGGCAGCGACAGCTCCAGAAATGCATACAATAAATGTCACTATGCAATCAAGCGGATCCAGAATTTGGCATTTTAAGGTTTAAAGTTATGGAGTGCATCTTTAAGGACTCTAGAGAGAACTGGCTGTACGTGCTCCTGATCTTCATGATTAACTCCGTCCACCAGTCCCTGCTAAAGAAAGCAGAAACAAAACCAAGTTCTACACGACATTGCATGGTTTCAGAAAGTGCTCATCTACTGGGATTTTTTTACACACATCCTTCTCTAGGGTTAGGGTTAGAAATAAGTTCCAGTTAGAACTTTTGAAGTCTACCAATAAAATATAGGTTGAATATTCGAGCCCACAGGTAAAAAAACATTGAACCCAACTAAAGCAGAGTGAACTAATTAGAAACAACATGCTTACTCCTCTAATCTAAATCCATAAAATATGATTTGAAAAATGAACAGTACAAGCTTAACTTTTCATCTTTTTAAAGCCTCCAGCACATTTGGACTAGCTCTGCTTTGCTAACATAAAGAATTATATCTTTCACATCATATTTTATGAAATATTTTGGCCATTTTCACCATCTCAGCAGTCAATAGATTGGACACTAGGATCATTGCTAAAGTCAATAGAAAACACTGCTCCTGGAGATTTTCTACCTACCGATCAGACAATCACACATACCTTAGAGGGGAACTTACAATATTTTTCCACCTGGATTTAGACATCCCCTCTCTGGGCTGCCACCTTATCGTGGTGGAGGGGTCTGAGTGTTCCAATGATCCTAGCGGCTATGTTGTCGGGGGGCTTTATGCTCCTGGTAGGGCCACCCATGGCACACCGGTATCTAGGAGAGGAACCAGACAAAGAGCGGCCCATAGACCCCTATGATGAAAAACATAAATGGACCACGGTTTCCCTTGCCCGGACGCGGGTCACCGGGGCCCCCTCCTGGAGCTAGGCCCGGGGTTGGGGCACGGAGGCGAGTGCCTGGTGACCGGGCCCCATGGGCAAAGGCCCGGTCAGCCCGAAGAAGA